>QEAR01000025.1:0-265836 GCA_006535965.1 Spizellomyces sp. 'palustris' | reverse complement strand
TTGCAATCAGTTAATGGCCGCACGGATTGGACCCATCTTTTTGTTTATCTTCATGAGGATGATGTCACAATAAGTGTGGTTAATTCAATTGGCTGCAATGCTACAAGTACTGACATTTGTATTTTCCCGCCACACTATGGACGACACACGCACTTGGATCTTGTCATTTGTAACAAAACTCTTTTCTACATCATATCCAAACCCGCAACAAAGACGTTTATTAGAAACTAGTAAACGAGCAAAGTCTGATTTCATTACCTTTTCTAATGATATTGTCCATTCGTACTCCATCTGTTATGGATTCATGGCGTAGGTTCCATACTCCATCTTTTAAGGGAGGTTCACCAATGGGCAGAAGGATGTCATGTCCATCGTCTTCCATTCGACAAGAAGCTGTGGGTCAGTCATAATCACGTGGTTCCACGGGTTCTTTCACGTGATGTTGCTGATGAAAGGGTCTGTGGGCTGGTCTGTTTATTCCTCTGCGTTCATTTCGCAATCTTGTCATTTCGCACTGTTTATTCTAGTGCATCACCTGTGCACAATGGAGGAATCAAAGGCATGCATACGCACTTGCACACAGCTTTACACACGCATACTCGACGAGACTTGCTCATGCCCTCTTTATTGTTAGGCAGCGCTCAAAAAGCGCATGTTGGCCACGCCCACCATCACAAAACAACACATTACTCCCTCCACATCTCACCCACCACCGTCACAAGCATCATCCAAGAGAAAGCTGCCTCCTGCCCTCGCTCCTCCACCCCCAGCCATCCACGCAGACGTGGCAACAAACACCAAAGTATACACAATCATTAACGCTCTGCGAGAAAAAGGGGAGGCATTGTCAGAAAAGGAGATTATGAGATTAACGGCCGTTCATATTGGGGGGACGCCTGGGCTGAGAGAGATTTTGAGGACTAATTTAAAGATTGAGTTTATTCCGCAAGACAAGACTTATCGTTACAAGGTGAGTCGGGAGCGCTAGCGAGCATTAGCGAGCTTGTCAGAGTTCGAGGTTGATAGTGGCCGGGGAAGAGGACAAGAGAACTGAAGCAATGTGTCGGTGGTCTCAACTCACCCTCCCTCTTTATATCACTAGCCAAAATACACTATTCGCTCCAAAGAAGACCTCATCACCCTCCTCCAATCCAACGCCTCCCATGGCGGAATGGAAATTAAAGAACTCTTGGATTCCTGGAGTGGACTCTTGGGTGCCGTTCAGGAGCTGGAAAAAGAGGGACATGTGCTTGTACTTAAAACAAAAGACCAGAAACCGAGGATTGTGTATTGGAATGATAAGAGTTTGAATTTGGACATGTCGAAAGGTGAGTTGGGAGGGATTATGCAGAGACACAAGGAAGCGGTGGGGAACAGCTCGTTAGTATATGTGTGTGTGCGTGTGTGTGGATGGGGATAGCGTTTTTCATTTTTTTTTGCAAAAATGTTGTAAAATGCGTTTGATCACACATTAACAAAACACGTTTGCTTACAACCTAGAATTCCAAAACTATTGGCACGAAATCCAACTCCCAAAAGAATCCGATCTTGCCAAAGAACTCGAACGTGGTCAGTATATCTTTTCCCTCTTGAGCTTTTATCTCCCTTTGTTTTGACTCACACACTCGCAACAGCCGGCCTCAAATCCATGGAAGTCTTTGTAGCACCTAAAGCCACCGTACGTTCCCCGAGCCATCATACCCAAGCTCTGGTCCAAAGTCCTGATTGTCTTGATTTTTGGATAGGATAAACCAAAGGAATCCAAACGAAGGGGTCATAAGCGGATAAAATTGACGAATACGCATTTGGAAGGGTTAGGTATGTTTTCCTTTGTGGTTTACATGTGTGTGCTTTAGGGTATGCCGTCTAATGATCTTGATTGTGTTGGGGGTTTCAGATATTTTGGGGCCGATCAAGTAGGGGTTTTGCTTTTGGAACTGTCTTTGTGTTTTGTTTATTTTGTATATAGAGTTTGTGTGGTTGGGGCATGTTTTGTGGTGTGTAGAATCTAATACCCCTGTTAACTTTTACGGTTGGAGTGTGATTGTGTTGGTCATTTTGTGGTTTTAGGGATCTTCTGATATGGTGTCATAAATATCCCGTCATGTCGAGATGAAACACTCCCATTCGGGTGTGAAGGCAATGAACTGTTCGTCTGACGTGTGCTCTACCGTAAATGTATCACTCGCTCATGGTGTAAATGTTTTAATATTTTGCACATGTGAAAACGACATTGTTGTTCTTGGGTATCGGTGAAATTGGACAACATGGGTTTCGGGGTAGTTTTGGTCCATCTCGCCTTTTTCCCAGTTTACTCCAAATCCGCAAAGATGGACCATCCAAAAAAAAAAAGTGGGGGTGCATCAACCCACTCTATTCCACAAAAAAAAAACATTCAAAAAAAACTCGATATCTAATCTACCTCCAAACATTCTAAAACCTCACTCACACCCTCCTCACTCCATTCCCACCCCCCCACACACGCTTGAAGGACCTGCCTATATTTAGCTTCCCGTTGCATCCGGTCTCGAAGTACATCATCTCGAATACGCATCAACTGCGATATCCGTTCATTTGTCTGTTGCAACCGGTCCGGAAGTGTCGTTTCATCGTCATTGTCATTGTCATGAAAAGTGTCGGGTAGGGCAGAGAGTTTGGCTTGCAAGGTATTTAATCGGGTTGACACTGCTGCGAGTGTATCGTTTTGGGAGATGAGTGTTGAGTGTAGGGTTTTCTCGGATTGGAGGAGGGTGGTGAGGGTTTTGGTTTGTTCGCGGGTTGTGTCGAGGGTTGTTTTATGGGATTCGAGGAGGGTTGTTAGGGTTTGGGTGTGGGTTGTAAGGAGGCTGGTTGTTTCTATTGTCCAGTTTTTTTGTTATTGGTCATGAACGTAACGAATAACGGTAGGAAATCAGGTACTTGACAAACAATTTACCTGTAACAACCCGCTCACTCAACACCTTTAACCGCTTCTCCAACCCTTCCTCCCGTTCGCCATCCTCCAAAGACCTTTTTCGGGATACATGCTCCGAAAGAACTTTCATAAACTCTTCCCTCGAAAGCGGTCGTTGGAGACTCGTGGGCAATGCAGTCCATTTCGCGGGCGGTGAAGGAGGTGTGCTGGGTGTTGGCGTTGGGAGCGGTGGGGATGGTGAGGGGTGGGGGGTTTGGTGGGCCATGTAGGCTGTTGACCGGCTAAAGAGGGTTCGTGTCCATTGGTCTTCTGTACGTGGTGGGGATTGGAGGTGTGTGTAGAGGGGATGGAGGGAGGTAGGTGCCGACATGTGTAAAGCATTGACATGCAAGCAGGACAAAAAGTTAAAACCCAACAAAAACGCGTGCAGCACAAGGAAATGCCGTAAGCAAAATGGCGCAGGTTGTCAAGGATGGCACGTGAAATGACTCATTCCCATCTGGCAAACTTGTTATCCCCCATCCATTCTTTTTGTGAACTTTTACCCATCCAAACCAATTTAACGTATTTTTTTTTGAGGATGCCTGGGACGGAACTCCCCGGACTAGCCGAAACCAATATCTGGCTAGCATGTTCAGACGGCCGTATCGACCTCGTTGAACACTTTCTCAAACACGGTGGACCAGGTGGAACTCCTTTGGATCCCAATGTCAAGGATGATACCGGGTACACCCCTCTGTACGTTTCCATTACATTTCATATTGAAAACTCGTTTATTGATGACATTCAATAATCCTTGTTTAGACATGCTGCGGCTGCGTATGCACATATACCCCTCATACACCTCCTGGTCACCACCTACCACGCCCAAATAGATATCGTTGACGATGAAGGGGATACACCGTTACATGTCTGTGAAACAGCGGCTGTTGCGAAATGTTTGGTGGAACTTGGTGCGGATGTTGAGAGACGGAATGGGGAGGGGAAATTGGTATGTTTTTGTGTGTCAAGGTTGAGATTGATAAGTGTCTGATTGATTTTTTGTTTGTTTTTTGGTAGCCGATTGAGGCTGCGGATGAAGAGGAGCGGGATGATGTTGTTGCGTATTTGAAAGGTGGGATATTTTCTTTGTGTGTGTCCAGAATAATGCATGTGCTGATGGTGATACAGATCTTACCCCGACGTATGAGCGGGCGATACGCACACTGAGCATGGAAGAGTTTGCGCACATGTTTGAAAATGGGGCGGATGTATCGTGTGATGACGATGATGACGGTTCTGGCGATGATGTTGATGATGGTGATAATGATGGTGCGGAACAACAAGACGATCACGATGACGATGGTGAACCTTTATCGGAAACCGCTGGCTCCTCCACGCTACCCTCGACATACGGTATACCCAATGGCCTCACAAACGGCTACCACCCCTCGACCGATTCAGATTGAAAAATCCATTTTGCTTTTGTACATATTCGTACCACGCCTTACGCCATTACGCAACTTGTAGTATAAAATACAATAATATAATAATTGGGGGGTATGTTTCTCCTTTTGCAATACACAACAAAAAGATACGCATTCATAAATGCAGATAGTATTATACGGGTAATTTTGAGCCCATGAGTTTATCAATCACCTAGAAAAGACCAACATGAGACCACCAAACAAACTAGAATGAAAAACGACATGGAAATAACATACATGTGATATCCCGGGTGTATTCAAAACAGATCCAATAACGGGCATCTTTCGTAGAAACCCAATAACAACCGGAAAGAAATCCCTATGCAAAGAAATACTCATTAAAACCCCTAGCACACTTGCAAAAAACAGCTCAACAAAAACAACCTACCCAAACAAATTCACAAACCCAATCGTCTCAACCACAATCCCCACAACCGCCCACCTCGCAAACACCAGACACACCCCACCCAAAAAACAAATCGTTCCTCGCATCTTTTCTGGTCGGGCAAAAAACGCAATGGTTTTCGATAGGCCAATGATGAGTGTTAGACCGCCTATAAATAAAATCTTTTTTCACATGTTAGTCATAAAACATACAGTCCAAGTGGGGTTCACGAAACTTACGTTTCCGATTGCCAGTAATCCACCATCAAAGAATAACATGACTCCTAGTAGCATGAACAATACCCCAAACGCCGTTAACCCCACCCCAATCTCTAAGAAAGACCCGTTAGAAAAGAACCACTCTCGTGTATTACTCAGTAAAAACACTCACTTTGCGTATCCGTTAACCACATTCTCAAAATCTGTTAATCACCCTCGCACCCAAAAAACACCGTGAAAGCCCTTTTGGGTCTCCGCTTTATGCAGTTTTGGTCCGTTCAACACGTGCAGTCACGTGCCGTACGTGTTCGTCAAGCGCTGCATCTCCGCAAAAGAACATCGTTTTTGCCAACACGTTGACATTCCTTTTTTTTGCATTCGGCCCCCACTCCATGCCACTCAACCCATCAACCCCCTCCCTCGCAAAAGTATGTCCGAAGCAACCCCCGAATAAATCATACATGATACCCTATTAACGACATAATAGTTTCTATCCCGCCAAAAAGCGTTGGGACTTTATCGGTCCATCCTTCGTCTCACACGGCGTACGTTACAACGAAAAGGTAATGATGGGGACTTGCGCTAAAATCTGGAAATTAGATTTGGATCCACAGGATAAGAGATTTATAAGAGATTGGGCGAGATCGGATTTTGAGCGGTATCGGTATGAAGTTGATTCGGTATGTGTTTCTAAAAAGCCGCCAATGCACTCGATTTTGATTTGTGGGGCGTATCGTTCATCTGGTTTGTTTTTCTTTTGTTTTTTTTCTAGGAAAAGATTTCAATGTTGATTTCTCAAGGCGTGGTGCAGTTGCGGACTTTGGAGAAGAGTGTGTCGTTATCTAAAATTGGGGTTTCGTGACGGTGGATGGTATATATTGAGGGGATTTGTACAGCAGGGGTGGGTGATGTGCATGTCGGATATACGGGGGATGGTCATGGAGAAATTGGAGCAAGTGGACGAATTGGGGATGGTCGAGTCGTTAGTCATTATGGAGAAGCTAGCAAAGTCAAAAGCAGCAGATAGGCAACTCGTCGTCAACCCACGCTATTCCATATTGATGATAATCTATTACAAACGCGACGTACTTAACTACCCAAAACACAGAAAAACGCAAAAGGAAATCACAAAACAAAAACAAAACGTCATTGATAGGTCAGAAAGCTTTCAAAAACAAAATGCATACTTACGCATTCTTAACAAAGTCCACCCCCTTTTGAATGTTTGCCTTCAATTCCGGTACAGCGGCATCCAGCAACTTTTTCTCATGGTCATTCAAGGATGGGATGGGGTGAATCTTGCTCACACCCTCAGGTCCCAGTTCAACCACAGTCGAAAAGTACTCGAGCCCTTCAGCGACATTGCTCTTGACATATGTGCATTCCGTAACGCCCGTCTTTTTCAAAATACTCGCTTCGAGAAGGGAGTTGACGAACCGGGCTCCAGCATAGGCCATGGAGAGCGTCGCGGAACCGGCGCCGTCCTTGGCCTTGACGACTTCGTCACCACCGTATTGGATGCGCTGCGTGAGGCGCTCGACTTGTTCGTCCGTGAAAGAGTGGCCAGTCTATTGGGGCCATTAGTTTGTCTTCACGGCGTTGACAAAACAAGACGATTGCCATACCGCAGAGAGAACGGGGATAATGGTCACACCCGAGTGTCCACCAATCACTGGGACATTGGTGCTCTGGGGTTCCGTGCTTTTCAATTCAGACACAAACGTGTTGGCACGGACAATGTCCAATGTTGTCACACCAAAGAGCCTGGAAAAATAAAATATTAGCACCTGTGAGAGACTTCCGCGGCACCCCTTCTCACCTCTTGGCATCGTAAACACCGTGGGCCTTGAACACCTCAGCAACGATGGGGACGGTCGAGTTGACAGGGTTGGAAATGATGGCCATGAAGGCCTTGGGGCAGTGCCTAAATTCCTTCCATCAGCACACAGATCCCAAAACTGAAAACAAAAATCTACTCATCACTTACTTTGCAGCAGCAGTAGCAAGGTTCTTTACAATCCCCGCGTTAATCTTGAACAAATCGTCACGGGTCATACCAGGCTTCCGAGGCACACCAGCGGGGATAACCACCACATCTGCACCCTTGAGCGCACCCTCTAGCTGCTCATCACCCTTGTATCCAGTCACCTTTGCGGGCGTGTTAATGTGCGAGAGATCTGCCGCCACTCCGGCTGTGTTGGCAATATCAAAGAGGGCTAGCTCTGTAATGGTTGTGTTGGCCTTGAGGAGGAGGGAGAGGGGTTGGCCGATACCGCCAGCGGCTCCGAGGACTGCGACTTTGACCTACGAGCGAGATTGAGTTGATGATGTTACCTTCTTCGTGATTGCGCCAGAATAAATACCATGTTGACAAAAAAAACGTGTGTTGAGAATGCGTAGAGAGATGCGTGTGTTTCGTTTGGGCAATCTGCTTGTTTCCTTTATAAAAGGAACGGAGCGGAAGGAGCCGGGAAAGGTTCTAAAAAACGCGGTGCAGGTGCGTCATTTCATTTTGCCATATTAGGAAGACGTATAAAAGGCAGCAACTTTCAGCAATTCTTGTTCTTCTTTAAAAGGGTTGCTCCCTCCTCCAGTTCTGGAAATGGGACAGCGGAAAGTTGCTTGGTCTTTCCGTTGCGGTATGGCCATCAAGAACATATCGGCAGCATAATTTTTGGCTTTATGAACTGGTAGACTGGGCTTTTCCGAGCTGTCGCCAGTGCAATCTATGTTTGTAAAGGAAAAAAACAACTCTTGGATACATGTGTGGGCAAGGCTGTTTTTTTGGGTTGGGGAGACTGGGATGGCATGGCTTGTATGTTGTCCTTCTCACTTGCGTTCATCCAGATCGTTACTGTGCAAATGCGCAGTATTGTACTGCTATCTTGATAGCTTGGGTCAATCGTCCGTCGATCTTTCTAAACGAATGGAATATTCGGGCATGGTACAGTAACAGATGGAGTTCATGAGGGCGGGATGTCAGATAATTTGTCGTCGTTGTGTCGTATATTTTGCAGCCAGGATGTTGGTGCGATGGTGCGATGGACAAGATCTCCGCCGCTGATGGACAAGTTGCGCTCCTTCCTGGTCCAAAGCTGTCTATGCAAGGACAAGTCTTTCAACATGTTGATGCACTTGCCAGCCGCACACGTCTAAACTGTAGCGTTTTGGAGTTGGCCCTTGGGCATTTTCCAAAAACATTTCCATTTCTTTTGTTTGGCCAATTGAACCTTTTATAGTCCTTGTGAACCAAACGCGCTGTCCAAACGACACTGGTCATTCCTTCCAAGATCCCGCGACTGGGTGGACGCAAACATGGACACGACCAAAACCCGTCCTCCAAGTCTTGTCTACTTTGCAGTCTTTAACCCCACGTTTGGACAAACAGAAAAAACATCAGCGGACCAAATCTGCTTCTTTCACCCCGCATCAATGTCACTCAATGAGAAATCCCGTCAGGTCGGACTCGCACAGGCCTTGGTGCATTTTACGAGGTGTGCGTTCGCCAAAACAGCGTTTTCAGTGGTCCTGGACGGGCCATGCCGTCTCACCCACTTTTCATATCACACCGCTAAAACTCCGGCAAACTCCCCGTTAGAACCTTTTCCCCATCCCACCCTTGCGACACCGTCCACACGCGCAAACACCGTGTCATTCTCTACCAACCCGAGCCCGGATACTGGATGCTATTGGTACTCTTCCCCCTTCTCCACTCGTATTCACCATTTCGTACCGTCTAAATTGTTCTTTGTGGGAAGAAAGTAAGACTTGGAACGCGGACGAGATCGACACGACTGAGCAAAGTCGAGTATTTGGAGAGTGAGCTGCAGGATAGTATTTTGAAAAGAGTTTTGGAGCGAAGTTATGAGTTTTTCAAGGTGTTGTGACGGTATACGTTATTAGGATGCTGAGGCATGTCTTTTCTGAACTGGTTTCTTTTTTTCACAGTTTCTGTACAAGGGTTTCGATCATGTCGCGCAAACCCAATCCATCATCATACTCAAGAAGACTCTGGAAGAGTTTTTTACAAGCTATATACCACGAATAGATGTTGCATCACTGGACTTGGTCAATGCCATGTGTGGTATGATTTCGTAACAGTGCCTCCTTCGAAACCCCATATCTGATCTTCATCTTTTCGTAAAGGCATTCATTTTGCATCGCTAGACAAATCTTCGTATCTCCAGATATCCTCCTTTGTCCATGACCTCCAATCCCAGTTTCCCATCCTGCGTCATGTTTGCTTTCTCTGGCACGACCAGCTCGTGTGGAGCGGACTCGAAAGCTTTCAAGATTTGAAATGCGTCTACGATTTTTTGACAGATCCCGAAACGGGCCGGGTGTATGACCCGATTGTGAATCAAGTCAAACGAAAAGGCGAGGTCCGTGGGACATTTTTGGCTGTTGTGTTATTTTTGGCTTTTAGAGATCCTGATGATGCCCCCTTTCAGCCCGTGATAGCTACACGTCGAATGGGCCTTCGCGCTCCCCGCCAGCCAAAGATGACGCTAGGGAGAAAGGGACAGCGGTTTTCTGGGTATTTGGTGGGACCGACCAATCCCAGTATGGCTGGCGCAAACGTTGAGATGAAGAGCGTATATATTGGAAATCAAGCTGTTGAGCATTATCTGGTTGTTTACCAGGTAAGCGACTCGTTCATCATTCGACCCCTCTCTTGTATTAACAAACATTTACAATCTAGTTTGAAGAAGAATGCACACTAGTCTTCCTCGTACCCCCATCATCAACAGTGGACGTTGACCCAACCGACAAGAAACCACCAGAAACTGATATCCGGAATGGAGAGTTTTATGTCCATTTAGCAGGGTTCCTTGACGAACGGCTGCGATCATTATCAGGTGTCCTGTCGGAGGGATGGACGAATGCCCGACATCTAGGGTAAATACCCAACTCATTCCATTGCACCCTTCAACCGTCCATCAGCTGACATTTTACAGTGAATTTGCGGACCAACATTTTCGGTACCTCTACTACAACTCCATGAATCTCGCGTTCAAAACCTCCATCGGAGCGTATAAATCTACAGTCTTAACGCCTGACCTAATAACATGTGTCGACACGATGCACGACGATTTCATGAGGTAGGTCCCGAACAAAAGCCGTTTTTGCTCGCTTCTAACGCCGAATCTTACAGCCTGCATGCCGGCCACCCCAACGAACTATGTATTAAAACGGCGTCGGATGCGTGGGTGGTTGGACGACGATCAGAGGATAGAGAGTTGTTTATGGTCTTTCCAAAAAGTGATGCCACTTTGGTAGATATTGATGGTGAGTTAATCATTTGTAGTTTTTTGCTTTGAATGGGTGTTTGATTTTGGTGCGTTTTTTTATGTCTGGTTTTAGATGAAGTGAAAAAGTTTACAATGGCGTACTTTAGTGATGTTTTGCAATGAGATTTTATTTTTTGAGGTGATTCTTTTTTGTTAGTCCCGTCGCCGTACGCGAGGCGTCGGAGGAGACTCTTCTGGTGTATGAAAGCTAGGAATTTCAGTAGATGCCACTATTAACAACATCCAAAAAACTCCGTCACTAAGGAGCTAATCTAAGAACCGACCATTCTGAGTCGGATGCATGTCTTGTATACACGATTCTATCGTGTAGCCTACAAGGTCTCCCTGCCCAAAACTCGATTTTATCAGGTATCACTCTATAACCACCCCAATGCTCTGGTCTTGGCACATCCTCTACATCCTTAAACCGTTCCTGTATGTCCTTCTCATGTTGCTCCAACTCTGCCCGTCCGCCAGTTAGCACTTTACTTTGCGGGGACGCCCACGCTCCCAATCGACTGCCTCTAGGCCTAGAATTATAGTATGTGTCACTCTCTTCAGCTGATGTTCTCTCTACTTTACCCTCTACACGCACCGATCGCTCACCCCACCAGAACGTACAAGCGGCAAAAGGGTTGGCATCCAATTCCCTTGCCTTGCGAGACTCGTAGTTAGTGTAAAAGACCAAGCCAGTCTCGTCAACGTCTTTGAACAGCACCATTCGACAGGATGGACGACCTGTTGTCGGACACGATGTTGCAAGGGCCATCGCGTTGGGTTCGCGGATTGTTCCAGAGGATTTTACCTCGTTGAACCACTGTTCAAATTGGGTAATTGGGTTGGGATCGAGCTGGGATTCTGTTAGTGTTGGTTGGGTGTAGTTTATCCGCATGGCGGCAATTTCTGGGTGGTGGATGGGTAGACTTGTCGACATGCTGCGTTTGCTTGGCTGTTGTGTGCGGGCAGTATATCGGATTCCAGGAGATAGTAATCCTCGCCACGAAAACAAGATTCGCCGCATGAAAAGCGGTGAAATTCAGCAGGAAAGTGCTGTGGTTAAAAAGAGGCGCCCCCCCACAAGATCGCGCGACGCGATCCGCCACGATCAGTTGCAATGAAGACGAACAGCAATGTGGTCATACAAGGTAACCCTTCTTTTTTTCGCACATCGTTCTTGCAACAGCATACAGCAATGACACTCGCCGTCACTGGCACGTAGGCCAAAGGGTTGTTCTCGTTCCATACAAAGCCGAGCATGTAGAGATCTACCACACATGGATGAAGGATCCCTTTCTGCAAGGTGAGAGAGTGTGCGTCCCATGCACCTCACCATACCAGTATGCATTGACTGAGGGAGGACACAGAGATGACGGCATCAGAACCTCTGACTTTGGAAGAAGAGTATGATATGCAAAAGTCTTGGTTTGAAGATGAAAAGAGTGGGTAGTTTGGTGCGTTTTGTGTCAGATTGTATTTGGCTGGCGACTGTTCAATTTATGCCAACGCCTCTGTTTATCTCGTTCCGCTAGAATGCACCTTTATAGTTCTTTCACAAGTGTTTGAGGGCAACCGTGTTGGAAGGACTGGCATATGGGGTGGTACGTTCCATGGATGTAACATGATTCAATTATTCACACATGTAACCCAATTTTTGTTATGGTTCAGGTATGGTAGGAGATGTCAACCTTTTCTTTAACGACCACGATGATCCCCATAGTGCGGAGCTTGAGTTGATGATTGCTGGTGAGTGCCAAGCTCCATGTCCGCTGATCTCGCCTGTCTTTCTAACGAGACCGGACAGAACCATCGGCACGTAGACAAGGACTGGGCATAGAAGCGGCCATGCTAATGATGCGATACGGTAGGCTGCATAGACATGAATGTATCCTGTCACAACGCATCTAATCCTCTTGGCAGCTATTGCATCTTTGCGTGTCACCACGTTCACAGCAAAGATCTCATTAAGTAATACGCCAAGTCTTGTATTGTTTAAATACAAACTTGGGTTCCACGAGGTGACAGTGTCAGAGGTTTTCCAGGAAGTCACGCTAGCGAGGCCGTGCGATGAGAGTTTGAACAGATTATTGGAGGGAGGGACCGACGGATGGACGTTGAGCGAATTAGCATAGATTGCTTACAAATTTTACATTGTACATGTCCAGCAAAGCTTGCCGAGCGCCATTCCTGATGGCTACCGTCAGAAAACGGCATCTCTAAGCAGAATCCCCAAAGTCCAGCAGGCCCTTTGGGTAAAACATAGTCTACCTTGTTCACGATCGGAGCTCGCCAAAATCCATCAAAAGTAGTTGCGCAGTCATGTGGCGCAGCGTGGCTGACAAATGCATTACGTGATGTTGGCGGCGCAGTCATGTGCCGCGGTTGGAGAGATTGACAGTCGGAGGGACGGCGGAGATACCCCGGAAGCCCTTTGCACCCAAAGTTTCCTCATTGGCCAACTGCTCCCCAGTTTAATCCTCACGTAAAAGCAGGCTGCTCTTCCATTTCGGTCCTTTCATCTCTGTCTTTTTATTTCCACATTCATCGTTTTCGCATACTTGAGAGAATTCTCTTTTGAATCCCTTTCGTTTGTTTCTTATCACGCCAACTCTCGCATTTCATCACACTTACACGAACGCACGCAAATGTCAGATAACAACCACGTAAACGATATAGACAACAATCACGACAGTAATAACAGCAGCACCTCAGGTTCTCAGAATCTAAATAGGCCTTTGGCAAGAGCACGCTTATGGGGGGAAATTGAGGATGCCGAGGGAGATGCTCCGGGAAACAACTCTGGTCCACATATTTTCAGAACCTCGTTTGGCAGCGGTATTCCCATAGGACCTCGTTCTCGCGCCCTTTTTCATCCATTTCCAAGCCTTTCGGGGTTGCACGCACTGAGTGGTGCAATGACGGAAGATGGAACTGCTCGTAGCAACCCAGCTGCCAGCGCCAGAGCCCAAAGAGCTAGCCGTCGAGAAACATTGCGAAATTTACCACCAGATTTTCCGCCTGTTCCGCCTGAGCTCTCCGCAGTAGCCCCTCAAGAAACAGCCCCTGATAACATACCAACGTTCGACTTTCACCTCCATCTTTCGGACCAGGGCACCCCCAACAATGAGAGCAACCCAAACGAAAGCAGTGCTACACCTACCGGTAACACCCGCGCTTCAGACGAACCTGGACAAGTTCCAGCGGATCAACCCCATACCTTTACCCTGACCTTTTACATCTCGGGAGAAAATGGTGGGCGGTTACCGGATGGCCACTCGGTGTTATTTTGGCCACGCTCCCTACGCGAAAGACGCAATGCATCGCGACAAGGTGGCGTCAACGAAGATGATGAGGATAGAACGGGAAATCTTCCCATTCTATTGTTGGTAAGTTGGCCTGTTGCCCATATCTCTGTCTTGCTGTCCTATATAGTGATTACTAATCGGATCGTCTTTTTCCTATAATGCAGAGCATGCTCCTTGAACGATTAAACTCCAACCCACCTCACTTGCAAGGACAACCTCCCGCAAGCGACATTGCAATTTCCGGCTTACCGGTGATATACTTATCAGAACGGAGACGGGAGAAACACAAGCTATGTGCCATCTGCCAAGAGGATTTCATCGCCCACACCCTTACTACGGATCCGCTCCCACTTGACGAGGAAATCCTGCGCATGCCCTGTCATCATCTCTTTCATCGAGGCTGTATTTCCACCTGGCTCAAGACGAGTTGTACCTGCCCATCATGCCGATACGAAATCGCGACGGAGAACGACGACTATAATGCAGGCATCCGGCAACGCATGGCTAAACGCGACGAAGAACTGAGTAATGATCCTGATACGGATAACGAGGATGAAAATAATGCTGATGATGAAGACTCATCCTCGAGCAATACTGCTGAACGCGTTATCGCTTTGCCGCGTCGTACCGCCCGGTCAACCCGCACAACACGCCGGTCACCTTCTCCTTTGACACGCGGCAAGAAACGACATCGAGATGAAGAGATTGAAGAAAGCCGAATTGAGCCTGCCCACGAGCCGGTCGGTCGTCACCCGAAGCGTCGACGTCAGATTCATCCCGAAACGACCACTTCCTCCTCCTCAACTACTCTACCCCCGCGTCGTATTCGACGCCCGGCGTCTCGTAGACTTCCTTGAAGATAAACAATATTTATATCCCACTGCCTGTGCGGTTTACGTATTGGGGAATGTGCGTATATCTACATCGTATATCTTTCATATCTCTTGTATGCAGCATGTATACTTTGTCATTCTCATCTGCTTTTTTGCAAAGATATCTCATGTATAAACTCTTGCTTTGGAAAAATGTCATAGAATAGACCTTGGCTGGGCGGTTACATTGCGCGAGTATGGTATTGGCGGGCCGTATTGGCGTGGTTAGGGTGGGGGCTGCGACTTAATGTGGGATCGCTCTATTCTTGTACATGGCTTTAATAATATTCTATGCAAAAACACTTGCCAGTTTTGTGATGTCCATGTTCTTTTACTTTCAGTGATCCAGAATTCTCATGTAACTTTAATGCAATTAAGTATGGGGCATGCGAGATATGCACAAACAAATTATTTCTCGGAGAAACGCTCCCTGCCGTGAACTTACTGCTGGGATATATTTCCACCTGTTTTCACTTGAAATTGAGCCTACCATTCAAATTCAAAATCCTTTCGCAAAATAATCAGGCTCTTGCTTCCTACTGACTACAAATGTTTCCGCCGTGCTTTTTTTTTTGTTCAAACTCTCCGGAGCCTTTCATAATTGCCAATTGCATTTTAACCAGGATCCCAATAGTCATGAACCTTCTATTGGCAATTCGTCACTCATCATCGGTAACAATGAAATGCAGGACTGCGTCGCTTTTCAACAATGTTTATAATTACGGCTGCCAGGAACATGGGCCCAGTTGGTCGGCGTTAGGTATAGTTCGACGAACTTTCCTACACTGAAATCACCCTTATCTCAGATGACTGTAAAGTTCCCCGTAACAGTCACCGCACCCAAGGAGATAGTTTTACCAACCTAACCCATCTGGTCGATTCAACTGCTCTATCCCCAAAGCCGGGACATGTGAATCACATCCGTAAAAATGCATACCACTTTGGAGATTTCGAATCTGGTGAACGGTGTCGCCGGTCAACGAGTTCGCATGCAATCAGGCAGCGAGCCTCCCGAGTGCCGGCCGGACGTACATGAGGCATCGTAAGATCTTTGCTGATAGTTTGGGGTACCAGTCCTTTCTAGACGTCGTCATCCGTCTTCTGAACATGGAACCCTCACACGCCGCGGCACCCCGACAGGCGACAGACACGGCCCCCTTTACTTTTTGTTGACCATCATTGGCGGAGGCGCATGTTGAATACCGGATGCGCCGTGTGAGCCTTCTGGGACTTCAGATCTTCTAAACGTTTCAAGAAAGGATGACGTTATATATCGTTCGCCTGTGATAGTCCAAAGAAGTTGCAAGTGGCTACAGGTACGATGCCAGTTAACAAAACGAGCCAAGCATATCTATCAGATTTGCATGACAGCATCATGAACTTCTTGTTTAACGACATGTATCCAAATGTTTTCTTTTGTAGAATTAGTTAGGGATATACCAGAATGTACCAAGACTTTGGAAACGTAGTGTAAACCCGCACACATACAATAAAAATTAGATCAGAACGCAGCAGCGTTAAATTGTTCATCCTACAAGGAGTGTACCGTCGTTCGTCAAAATGTTTCACTGGCTGATACAAAGCAACCAAATCTTTTCAGCTCATTTATTCAAATCTTTATAGAATATGTAGTCGCAGTCTGACTCGCTGTTCGACATTGTCGCCGCATAGCTCGCAGAAGCCTTTCATAATTGATATGCAAAGCACCTAATGAAAGCAAGCCAAATTTTCGCTCCTGAGCTTAATTCCTACCCAAGGTCGAGGTCGTAAATAAGAACAGAGTGACCCTGTTACATATGACTACCTTTTGTCTAAAAGATTAATCGTCCATGTTTATGAAACCTCAGGATAAGTCTTTACAACAGTCAAACTTCGTGTCTGTCGGAGCGAGCCTGGTAAGCACTCGATCATTATTAGGTAAGCAACCTCCAAGCGACATAGCTTGTCCGCCAGGTCTCCGCTCCTCCCTCGTGGGTTGAGCGGAGCTCCAACGATGGCGGGCGAAGTCGCTTGTGTATATATTTGAAGTAATACGTAAAGTGATACAGATGAGCCAAGAACCATATCCATATATCCAAACTGTGAGCTTGAAATGGAGATGGCAGGGCGGCGGTCGTGCATAAATGCTGCTGTTGGTTTTGTTTGATGAAGAGATGATACAGAGCTTCTGTCAACTTCACGTGAAGTAGCGGTGATCTATCGGGATCTCCGCGGCAAGCAGAAGAAGGCCACAGTCCTTGTACAACTGTCCTTAACGAGAATTATCCTATGTTAGTGAGATCGTGTTATTTAAAATCTTGCTGCCATCGTATTTGATCCGTCCTCCATCTGTCCACTAATTCCAGATGAAGGAGATAGAGTGGACATAGGAGGAAAGACCTTGATTGTCGCAGCGCAAGTGGAGCATTGACTAATCTGACGGCATCACTTCTGGATACAAGTAGAAGATGGAAGATACTACATCATGACAACTTTAAACGACATCACCAATCTGACTTATGATAATAGGTCGGTAGCAGGAGCAGGATACCTTTCACATCAACTGAAAGCAGGTGAATCAGAAGCAGTTGGGCGTTATCTATCGGAAATGAGCTTACATACTCATTTATGACCGCGCCGCACTATTGTCGGGGATGCGCATCCTTCCTTCATCACATTTTGACCGTGACGAGTTCGGGATTGTCTGAGAACGCACATCGAAAGATGGGCTCTTATATTAGTCGATTACGAACAGTCGAGTAAGAGTTGGATCGTTTGCTTTCTGTACATTGGATTCATGCCCTTACCAGCTGTTTTGTTATCGTACTTACGATGAAAAAAGTCCGGATGTTCTTTTCGGTATGTGACGAGAAGCAATGTGATCAAATGCATCTGATATTTATCATATGTTATGGCTGTGATCGTAGGCTATACGACTTACAAGATTGTCAGGGTCAAAGACAGATATTTAGGACTGCTATATTATGCATCTGTGATATGCATTTTTGCCTACATCATCTATAGCATATTTGCGCAAGAACTGTATCTGAAAAAGTCTCCGCCTGTAGCTGGTAATTTGCCAGTAGAAATGGTAACTGCTTCAAAATAAGCTCATTAATGCGCACTAGGGTTTGTTCGGGCGAGTGCGAAGCTCGACGTCAATTTGTCCGCACCTTTGCCTTCATACTGCAACATTGCACCTCCCGTCAGTTCCAATAATCTTTTCAAAAACTGTTTAAGATGGACAGCTCAGCAGATTGTCTTTCCCTATGATGGCGAACTCAAAAGTGTGTTCCTCACAACGCGGGTCACCATCGCACGCACACCCACACCATCCGAGTTGTCGTGCACCGACTTTGAGACAGCGTGCCGTCCGCCAACTTATGGTGAATTACTGGTGCAGGCAAACACTACCGTTTCCACCTATTACATTGCCAACATCGAAAACGTGACCCTTCAGGTTGACCATGGCGTCCGCGTTCACTACGATTCATCCTTGCTAGGTCTCGGATCTCGCGCTATACCCTCTAAAGAAATGGAAGGACGAATGTTAAAGGGCTGCTCAGGAAATGACAAGGATTACCTGTCTCATTTAAATTGGGATCAAAATTATCGGAGGGATAAAAACACATCAAATCATTTGGATACCTTTTCCATCCGAGATTTGCTTATTAGTGCAAACTGCGATAACACGGGGGCGATGATCGATTTGGAGGGACCAGCTACGGCGGATGGGGCGGCGAATGGCGAGACCTTGCGAAGTTCTGGATTTGTTGTCTCTAGTAAGTACTCACATAGTTCGTGCGCGTGGATTCGGCGGTATTCTTGACTTTATGGTTCCTACCTAGCACCCATTCTTTATCAGAATCGCGGCGATTTCCGAAAAGCAGAAGAGATAACATATCGTTATATCCCCGCTCAAAGTGAGTGCTCCTCACTCTTCTCCCTGTCGCAACCACTGTCATGAAGTAACCTCGCTTCAATTCAACCTTAGTCGACGGTACAGAATTCAAAGTTCTTGAAACAAAGTATAATCCCGACGGGTCTCTGACATACCTCAACCGCCACGGGATACGTCTTGTATTCGACCAAGCTGGCCAAATTGGTCAATTCGACATGATCGCCCTCCTCACTGCGCTCGTGGCTGCCATGGCGCTTCTCAGAATTGCAACACTGATTGTCGAGGTCCTCATGCTTTGGGTCATGCCACACCGAGACCTGTACAGTCAAGCAAAGTTTGAATCAACAGAAGATTTTTCTGATATTAGAGATAGGTTGAGTGAGAAGGTTGGCAAAGATGATCCAAAAGTAAGGACGACGCAGCCGCTCTCCGGTGGGCCGGATGACGAGCCAGGGAAAAGGGTGGAGGATACTGATATTGGAGCGGCAATGGGTCAGCTGTATGGGCCGAGCAAGGTCTAAGAGACTGTTATTAAGAAGTCAGAGCCTTTCCAATTATCGATATATTTTGAACAAAGGAAGCATGGGGGTTGTCAGCCCAGTAGAGGTCGACTAGTAAAGCATAGAAGTCACCTGTAAATTGTGGGTAATAGGATCGGCATTAGTTGCTGGGGCCAGTCGTAGTGGAGTGTAGGATGGAACGCCAATGAACATCAGCGCGATGAATTGCGTCCATGTTGATGGATGCTGCAGAGCAATTCGACAAATCCTCCGTTTATTTGGGGAAACTATGTAGCCTTGAATCGGAGTCACTTTCCGGCAAATGTTGGCCAAAGCCCTGTGCAAGAAGGAGAGTCTCGCCTATTCTATTGCTGAGTTCTCAGCGAAAGCTGCTCTTGGCGGACGATTCAATGCTCCTTTCATCCAGATGGATACTGCGCCGTGCATACGCATACCCTGAACACATAGATGGAAAGGAGATATCGTCGCCTCTCTTGTTAACGTGTTCGACCCGCAACCCTTCCGTCATCCAGGGCATCTCTTGTATTTAGGTTGGCCTTTAATTGTCAGGTTATTTTCCCCGCCCCCCCCCTCCCCCCCCTTGAACTGGAATATCTTCAATCCGATCAGTCATACCTGGATCAGAGGGTAACCACCCTTGTCGCTTGTTAATTATTCAGACGTTACGAGATGGTCTCCGAGCATTTCCACAGGGTATACCCTATTTCGCGGGATTGGAATTAATTATCCCACAAGAACTGAGTGGCCCAAAGTTCTCGGCCGCTGTTAATTTTGGATGTAGTGGCACATATACCACATGCCATTCTGCTGCCCTGCTACGTCGTTACCAATTTAACCCTTGCTCCGTCCATCTTTCCGGTTCATCACATCAGCAACTTAAATTGAGACCAGGGCACGCCGTCTCCGCTCGTATCATGCTCTCCGCAAGTGATTCTCGCCTTCTTCAGATATTGGTTCTCATCTGGCCGTTATCCTACTTGCTCGGGTCGTGGGACAGAGCGCTCCTTGTTGTTTGTGGTATATGCCTGTTACTGGAGTCGGAGAAAAGAAGCCGTGCTGAACGACTTGTGCAGGATTTGAGGGATGTGGAAAAGGTCGTTTGGTTCATGGTTGTGAATTCAAACAGAAGTGATAGGTGAACTTACAGTGTACGGTTTTGAATTTAGTTACATCGAATCATTGTAGATGAGTGCCCGGTTTGGATGGTAAGTATCGTAGTAAAAACGACAGACTTATACCTTATTCTGCCTTTTCATACCCATAGGGCGTATCCACCATCTTGGAAACTGTAAGATGTGAGGCGTACCCTCACAAACCGTCACCCGGTTGCGGATGCCATTTTGATGTGATGCACCTGCACTTGAATAAGCGGGGCATGAAACACTGTGGGTTTGTTGTAGGCGAGCTGAGGATACTTCGACGCCAGGCCACTGAGCTGTGGTCTTTTTGTAGATGGAGCGACACATGAAAGTGAGATCCTTCACAAGTCTATGGTGAACGACTATAACCGAAGGCAGGAGGATGTCGGTGCGTTTACTCGGTGCAGAGTTCTTTCACCCGGCGTCGGTCTTATGCGAACGGTTGACAATTGCAGATCTGATTTCCTTGGGTCTCAAGAAATCAAAGGACACCGGTCAGACTGTGGAATTTGAAATGCATCTCGAGGTAACAAATCTTCTATTCATCAGTGACATTCAGGCAGCTTATGGTTGAGTTTAAGGTCCACCTTACCGCGGATGGTAGCTGGACTAGCAATGCGGAACCTGGAACAAGATCGTCCATACGGCATATTGTCTTCACAGCTAGTTATGTGGGCTATCAAGATGGCACGGAGAGATATTTGTATAGTAAGCCGGCGAAACAAAACTACCCGCTTCGTTCTTGTCTGTCTGATCTGACATCGTGTTTCCGTGATCACCGTCCAGTATGTAGAGACATTTCCGAAGAACGGGAATACATCGATTCTCTGAAAGCAAGTGAAGCGCGAACAGGGTTAATCTTGAGCACCACTGACGACGGTTTGTGTTATTTGATTCGTCCATTAATATTCATATATACATACTTGTTTTAATCGCACCCGCATTTTAGGTATCTATGAAATTTACTCAAACCAGATCCTCAATCCCCTTTCCCTACGGATGTACGAGCAACTGGGATATACGAAGGAAGAATTTTGCTGCCTTGTGAGGACAGTGCCCGAATTCATGAACCTGTTGCATCCAGACGGTCTGTTATTGAGAGCGTGGTTCCCGGCAGTAATGTACTGAAATTCGATAACATCTGTCATTGTAGATGTGCAGCTAGCAGAAGAAACCTTGCGCGAAGTTTTTAGTGGTCGTTTAGAAAAGATCAGACTGGAGCTACGAGTAAAGTGCAAAAATGGCGACTATCGGTGGTTGTTGAGTCGGGGACGGGCGGTGAAGTTTGATGAGCATGGTTTACCCTCGTCTTTGGTCTGTAATCAAGCTCAGGCACTTCCCCGTCTAGACAAGACGCAGCCTTACCATTCCCAATGGGTTTCTACAGATTGGAGCAATGACCAATATACATGAACGCAAAACCGCTGAACTGACACTGGTAGAAAAGAATCGACAACTGGATTCAGCTTTGCAGCAGGCGGCGGCGGCAGCACAGAGCAAGGCGGAGGTGTGTTTTTCTCTCTGTGCCATCACATTTCGCCGCTGATGTTCTAATTTCTCCACACAGTTCCTCGCTAATATTTCACACGAAATTAGGTAAATATGCACTCGGATCACCATTGTCAGCGTACTGTTTATTTTAACTCTAACTTTGGTACACCAGGACGCCCCTGAACGGCATTATTGGTCTCGGCAGCATTCTCTGGGAGACTTCCCTTACAGCTGATCAAAAAGACCTCCTAAAATCGATTCGCGATTGTGCGGATGGTCTCTTGCTCATCGTCAATGATGTAGTGAGTATAATGCATTTTAGCTTTCGGTTTCAAGGAGGACATTGGATGGAGGTTGGGGCTTATACTAAGGAACGAACAGTTAGACTTCTCCAAAATCGATGCCAATAAGATGGCTCTTGAAAATCGTCCATTCGATCTACTGGGATGCATTGACAACGCCATTTATCTTTTGAATTTGCGGGCGAGCGAGAAGGGAATCGGATTATACAGCCGCGTTAGGTCAGGAACTCCGCGGTTCTTGTGGGGGGATGGAAATCGATTGAGACAGGTGCTGATGAACATCATTGGGAACGCCGTACGTTTGGACAATATTCTGTTTGATTGAACGTGAGTGCTTTGGTACTAACGCCAACATAGGTGAAATTCACAAACAACGGTGAAGTAGTAGTCAATATTGACTATGACCATCTAGATTCAAGCCGCGCTCTCGTCCACTTTCGGATTCAAGACACCGGGATTGGTATCCCGGATGACCGTCGTCATCTCCTATTCAAACCATTTTCGCAGATTGATAACTCAACATCACGAAAGTACGGGGGAACAGGGCTGGGGCTGGCTATTTCGCAACGACTCGTTCAAATGATGGATCCCAACTATGGCAAACTGACTGTTGATAGCCGGGAGGGGCAAGGAAGCACGTTTTCTTTTTCGCTAGAGATGAGAGTTTGTAGTTCGGAAGAGTCCGCGAATGTCACAAGGGAGGAAGTCAAAGTCCAGCGAGAGGCGGCGAGATTGGCGGAGAAGTTTCCAATGAGTATATTAATGGCGGAGGATAATCCCGTTAATCAGAAGCTATGTCTACGGATGTTACAGGTAGATCAAGGTGAATGAGTACGTCGTCCTTTGTGACCGACTATTGAATTATGTTCTGGTTATTTCAGAGGTTAGGTTACACAGCTGACATAGCAGGCAATGGTCAGGAAGCAGTCGACGCATGCAAAAAGAAGAAATACGATCTCATTTTAATGGTATATTGTCGAACGTGTTACACCTCCATGCAAATCACAAGACTCATTGATCTTTTCGCTAACCCAGGATATGCAGATGCCTACCATGTCCGGTGTTGAGGCAACACGTCTCATACGTAGCGACCCGGACATTCACCAACCAACCATCTATGCGCTAACTGCCAATGCCAGGGATACAGACAAGGATCTTTGCATACGAGCGGGAATGGATGGACATATCTCAAAACCGTTTAGAGCCGAGACACTGATTGAAATGATGGAGCTTTGTGGGAAGGAGGTGTTGAGAAGACAAACCCTGGGACCATAAGGCGGATGTGCCTGTGCCAAAGAGGTTGCATAGAATGCCGGGGTTTATTTTTTTATTTTTTATCTCAAGTTGCGAATTTTCAATGTTTATAATTGTAGACTGATACTGCCACTGATTCTAGTTGACTTGCTTCTTTCAACGACGCGCTCCGGGCCGCCAACTTGGCTGTAGCTTACGACGAGAGTAAGAATTTGGGACGTTGCCCGTCCGCAACTATGAGGAAATCAAAGGCGTACGGCCCCTCATGATACCATTAAAGGACTGACGATGTTCGAACTTGCTGCGCGGCGCCAGCCCTCCACCCTACTCTTCGTTTGGTGCGGTATGATGATCGTCCGCGGTCCTATCGTCGCTGGCGGTACCACGTCAAGGCAGCACCAAAAATGATAGTGCTTAAGTTTACGACATTCCTGTAAGATTAAGCGAATGTCAGTCCATTTTAACCGTAACGGCACTCACCGCTCAACTGCGTCCAGCGTGCCTTCGAGGAAAGCATAAATATCTACCGGTGGCAGTTCAACTGTTGATTTCACTACGCCGCGTGCTAGCTTTTAAGAGGGAGGGTCGCCAGTACTTATACTTATTTACGAAGCGGTGGCTACACTGTTTCTATCAGCTGCCCAGCGGCACTGCCAAAGCAGAATGGCAGCCCCATGCCCGCTTCGAAATGGGTACCCAGTTCTGTCGACGGCAACTCCCATCACATTTGGTCGGTCGGTGTATGAGAGGGCTGGGGTTCCTAAAACATGATGTTATTGTTGGAGCTTGCACATTAATGAATTGTTAGGTACTGTTAAGTTGAGCACTGAGAGCATATTTGTTAAGTTTTACTCTTGTCAAGTTAGCAGTACATCTTTTCAGTCGAGTACATCGAGGTTAATGAGGCAGGATTCAAGTATGCTTTGTATCCGGGATATTCACAGCAACCCGTTTACCAATTAGAAAACATTGTTGGCAAACTGGACCCAGTTCCGCCATGATCAGATGGGGAACTTGCGTACCCCCGGAAGTGCTGCAACAGCTTTCCAACTGAATTTTCGCTACGATTTGCGGATGAAAGCCACAGTTGACATGCCTTTTGTTTATATTGCAGAGTCGAACCGAGCACGTGCTTAAATCCACGATTGACTTTGACCAGCAGTTGCGTTGCAGCAAGCGATGCTCTACAAACGATGGAGGGTAGCCGCTGGCGACGTACAGGATGACCTTGCAAGGGTTCTTTTCAGAAGAGGCGGTTCAACATGCCTCATCAACGGGATCTTCCTCGTTTATGAAGGGCCTCTTCTTTGGCATTCTATCGG
Source organism: Spizellomyces sp. 'palustris' (assembly GCA_006535965.1). Classification (NCBI taxonomy): domain Eukaryota; kingdom Fungi; phylum Chytridiomycota; class Chytridiomycetes; order Spizellomycetales; family Spizellomycetaceae; genus Spizellomyces; species Spizellomyces sp. 'palustris'. Next base: position 241,479 of record QEAR01000025.1, on the reverse strand, counting down.
TCTTGGCGATAGAAGCATTCCTCGTTTTTCGCTTGGTCAGTCATTTTCTCGACCCATCCCGTCGTCTATTCAAGGTGTCCGCTGGTGACCGCCCTTCCTTTGCTAAAGGCTTTATTGGCGTGACTGGCGGTCCTGAAGGGACGGGAACGGCGGCTGACCATGAGATCCTCAAAGATGAGCTGCTCGAGAGCAAACATAAAACAACCGCCAGCTCTGCTCATCATCAGACACGAGAGCATCACGAACCCTGGCCGGAAAACGTTGTGGAATTCTTGCGGCAAGCTTTGACACCTGGGGAAAACGATTCATTGCTGCCACCCTCTCGTTCCAAGAAACCGGGACCTGCTCCCCCCAATCGAGACCATGAACCAATTGCAATGGCAGAAACGGAGCAATGCCACTGGATCAATGTTCTTGCCCACAGATTTTTCTTGGCTTTGAGAGGGAGCGAGCTGTTCAAGAAGAAAGCCAAGGCCAAGTGGACAGAGAAGATTAATGTTAAACTGAAGGGAAATTCGTTTGTGGTACGGATTTAGCCATTCTTGGTGCGTTTTGGCAAAGTATGTCAGCATGTTAACGAGTTCCCTATATGTCAGTCATATATCGAAGTGACAGATATTTCTCTGGGGGATTATGCGCCGAAGATTCACGGTGTCCGATTACTGAAGGGGATCGCGGAGGATCTCGCCGTAGTAAGCGTCGTGGTCGCGATATGTCCAATAACGGACCTAGATGAATAACATTGATCGAATATCTTCATAGTCAGCGGAAGTGGACGTGACATATAACGGTGGCGGAAGCATCGCGATCCAAACCACCCTTGTTGGTGGATTGAAACTGCCTGTCCGCGTATATCTCAGCGCACTTGCGGGAAAGGTCCGGATTCGATGTCCCTCCATTAAATGGCCAGATATGATCGGGGTTGCTTTCGTTGAGGATCCTGGGGTATCATTTCGTGTAGACTCGCCCCTCACAGTGGGCGATAATGAGCTCTTGCGCGGAATGGTAAACAAGCTCCTGTCAAGTGTCATACGGAAAGTGTTTTTAGAATTGTGGGTGCTGCCATCGTGGAGAACCTTCTTTATGCCTCTCATGGAGCCAAAGTTGGAGGTATACTATGGAGCAGTCGCTTGACCATCACATGATGGAGTTCTCAGATTCCATATTTAGGATATCCTTGCTCGGTCACGAGCAGCTAAAGAAGCTGCTAGCTCGGGACGTAAGGCCGATTCTCAATCCAAGACCTCCACCCTGTGGGAAACACGTTCGCCTCTTTTACGCAACAGCAAGTCAGATCTACCGTTTCTTCTTGGAGATGTGTTGGGCCAGACGTCATTCCAAACATCGAAAATTCTCCATCCTTCCACGCGCGAAGTAAAGGAACTGGAAGACACTCTTGTGACGGGATTCTTAAAGCTGGCAAAGGATACCGACAGCGACGACATCCCCCCGCCATCCTCTGTTTCGAATACGAAAAACCAGGTCGCCGGAAGTGGTGGCCCCTTAGACAGTGTTGCCTCCGAGTCTGAAAATGATTTCCAAGAAACGCGAAGTGCGACTGCAGAGAAGCCGACAAGCATACCATCTGTGGTAGCAACGGCGTGGAAAACCATTCGCAATCGGAATGGAGTGCACGTGCAAAAGAAGCGAATCCTGGTGAACGAAGAGGTAGCTGAGATCACTCGGGCGGCTATGGTCATCCACTGCGATGCCGAGCGAGTCTTTGCGGTGTTGTCGAACCCTGAACACAATCGGCAAATAGATGAGGGTTACTTAGGGTCGGAGATAGTTCATCAGTTTGGTACGTGCTTCGACTTTCTCTAGTGGGTGACCTGGGTACCCCCCTCTGATCGTCGAATAACTTTTCGACTCTACTCTATCATATCTCTTCTCTCTCTACTATTTATACCCTGTACCTATTTGATACCGACCTTCGTATGAATATATTAGACGAAGCACGTTGCGTCCGTCAGACGTCATATCAGTTTGGCAAACAAGGCGCAAGAGATTACATTGTGTTTGAGGTGAAAAGAAAACGCAACCAGGACATGCACTCTCCCTTAGAGGGAGCGCCAGCGGATACTGATTCGGAAACTGCAACGGCTTCAAGCAATGAATCGGCGCCTGTCCCAGAACAGTTTGGTAGGCATTCGTTCGTGGTGGTTTTCCGTTCGATCAAGGCATTTTCTCTTGATGAAGCTGAGGGTGGCGATACCAAGACATTGGCGGGTTCCTCGGAGATGGGTCGTGAGGAAATAAGAGATCCGCAAAGTGACACCACCGCTGGCATCCCGCAAAGTGGAGATGGCAAAGGCCAGCAGAAACTTCACAGTCGTTCAAACAGTAGCAGCCTTGACGATGTTGATCAATCGGCGGTGAGAAACTGGAAAGCTAAGGGCAAGCTATCTACACCAGCACCTGCCAGCAGCAAAGGACCGGAAATCAACAACACCGTGTATCTTTTCGGATACCTCATCACACCAGATACGCAATATCCGTTCGATACCTGCCATGTCACCGTTTTATCCCAGCTGAGTCCGGATCTTGCGCGACTAGAAGTTTCGTTCGACTTCTGCAAAAAGCTAAAAACATTCATCGAAGAATTTGCATCTCTTACTGGCTTGGCTGCCTCGCGGGACCGTAATACACCCGCGACCCTTCACCGCAGTCCATCGGATGCATCTACCATCCGCCGCCGGCGCTTCTTCAGTGACTCTTCGGCATCGTCGTTGGACTCACACGGACAAGGACGACGGATGGAGAAACTGAAGAATATTGTGGGATCCACTGCAACCTATCTGATGAAGACCCGTAAGGTGTCTGGATGGTTGGGCCGGCAGCAGAGTGGAGAACTTACAGGTATACCTTCTGATGAGCTACTGTCGGCTACCGCTCGAACGCCTAGTGTTGAATTGGCGGATTTTGGTGGCGAGCCGAGTACCGCAAATTGGATGGACGATGATTGTCCAGAAAATCATTCCGAGGCGCGAGTCAAAGGTCATACGAAGGAGGAGAGTAAGGACTCATCTGCTTCAATGTCGTATTCGGAGAACTCGCTCCATGACGACGGAAACTCCTTTTCATCGACTGCGGCGACGTTTGATTTAGCGGAGGTTGCTTCTTCGGATTCGGAAAGTGTTTCTACAGCGCGTCTGACGCCCTCCCGATCTGCTTTGCTCTCACCGCCTCCTCCTCTCATTCCCAAACCACCGGGCCCTCCGATCTTGGATACCCCCTATGTTGAACGCCACGTACAATCTAAAGAACTGGTCCGCATCGAGATACCTTTTATAAGCTCCCTATATCCTCCCGATGTGTCTACATATTTTGCGTATGACTATGGCCCCACTTTTGATCAATCCCAGACTATATCATTCACACTTCTCTTCACCCCCGACCCCTACCCCGACATCGACACGTTCTCCTCACCATCTGTGGCGTCCATTCTTCCCCATCTACCCGCGAACTCGTCCGAGTCAACCACAAAGACACTATTTCCAGCTACAACCGTCCACCTCACCAGCGCGACATGGGGTGTGATACCCCTCTCCAATTTCCCGTCTGGAACCTTTATATTGCTGTTCCAGAATACGCAGAAAGTCTCCAAGCACCTCAAGTACAGAGCTGATACAATTTTGGAGGGCAATGTTGGGATTTGCGCAGATGTGACTGTGGGAAGAAAAAATGCCGGGAGATATCCGGTGGTTGTTTCCGGGAATATCGGAGAGGGCAGAGAACTCTGCTGGGAGTTCACGACTGGCGGATTTGACATTTTATTTGGTGTTTTGTATGAGGAGTTCGAGACCAATGACGCCAAGGGTGATGATGGGGAGTTTGTGCAGGAGGCCAATGTTTTGACACCTACGCCACCACCTCGGATACCCCCACGACCAAAGGTACCAATTAGAGAAGAGGAGATCCCAGCACGGCCACCCTCCTCTGAGCCTCACGAATCTGACAGCTCTACAAAAGACCAATCCGCAACCTCACTCTCCGACGTTGCGGACGCGGCCGCTGTGATCTCTGTGGCAGTGTCAGGAGGAGATCCGACAAGTGTTGGAGGTGTGTTGGAAGAATTGGCTGGACCGGATACTCAGGAAGTTTTGGTGGAGAATAATAAGTTGACTGAGAGTACAATGGAGAGTGTTGACACGGTGTCGGAGGATATCGCACCGCACCGTACTTCTCAAACCGGACAAGTCCTTCCTCGTCCATCCATTTCTTCACGTCTTGCTGCCGTGGTCGGATCCAAGGGAGCGCATACGCCATTACCGCCTCATTCCACCTCAGTGCCACAAGGATATGCCAGACAGTCCAGGGCCACCTACGTTGTCACACCTACCAAGCAGAAAGGTGTTATACGCGGAAACTTAAACGTGACAGATCGTTCTGGGGTGTACACCTTTGTTTGGGATAATGGATATAGTTTGGTTGTAAGTAAGAGGGTTGGCTTCAGGGTGTGGGTTAGGGACGACCCAGATGCAGAGTGATTGGCAACGGAGGAATGGTGCGACAACTGGAAAGTGCGACATGTCATTTTTTTCACTGTGAGGCTAAAATAAAAATTGTGATATATATACACGAGACAAACAAAAACACAAAAGTGAAAGCACAAAGGCATCCCGCCGCTTCTACAATACCATCACATCTAATCCTACGTGCTAGTTTCCTATCCCCGCCAATCCATAGAGAGCTATTCAGCTCTTCTCCTTCTTACTCTTCTTCTTTTTCTTTTTTTCAGACGATGGTGTTTGTGCCTCTTCGTCACTTGTCGCCTCTGCCTTCTTTGCCTTCTTGTCCTTCTTTTTGTCCTTTTTCTCCTTCTTCTCCTTCTTTTTTGGTGTTTCGTCCGCATCGTCTGACTTGCGCTTCTTGGGTGTTTCGGGTTCACCTTCCTCTTCTGATTCTGTAAAGAGATCAGAGATGAGTATAAATGTAGAGTGACAACAGAACGATCACGATACAGTACCTTCAGCCGCGTCCACCTCCATTAAATCAGCCATACCGACCTCCGCCAATGCCTTTTGCATCACCTCTGCATTCTTACGGGGTGTCACACCCTCCTCGTAGAATCTGAGCCGCTCTTCGACCTGTTCGCGCAACAACTCGCCAAATTTGCTCGTTGGTGTGTCCAAGAAACAATCGATACGGCAAGCAATAGAGCACTTGTTGGCCAACACACGGGAAATCCGACCCTTGTTCTTTTGTGCAGCGCGACCGATGAAGGACGAGTGGAAGATCAGACCATATTTGGGAGTGTTGCCTTTGGTCTTTAGGGCTCTGAAAAGAGCCTTTTCGGCTCCAAGAATTTGAACCGTTGAGGCGGGGTACTTTGATAGGTTTGTCAAACTACCAGCGTGAGCGATCAGACGGGCGCCAACCATTTCACCAATGAGTGCAGAGAGATTAGGTGCTACTAGGTGCATTTTGGAAACAAGGTATCCGTGAAGTTTTTTGCGATAGTCGGTCAGAGCGATAACTCGGTCAGCAAAGCTTTCAATGTTGGCCAAGTCAACTTCAGATATGTCTGTTCCCATTGACGCCCTTGCTGCATCGATAACCATCTTTGCCTTGATGGGGTCTCCAAGGATCTCTTCCAAACCTTCCGATTTGTCTTCACCCAAGTCACCCTTGTTTTTGATAAATTTGACGAGTTTGGCGTACATTGCATTGTCATTCACAATCTTGACCAGTTCGGGAAAGTGCCAACCGTACCATTCCCTCACTCTCATGGAAAATGTGTTCACATCCTTGTCCAATTGATCCAGCAAGTTGATAGACTGAATGATCATGTTGTCGGCACGGTTGACGTTGAACTTCACTTTGGCACGGGAGTAGGCATGACCGAGACCGAGCTGGGCCTTGTCCAAGTCACCTTCGCGCAGCTGGCCCATCAACCGTTCGGCGTGCAGACGGATGCCACGAAGGAGCTCACGAACAGTTTCGTTGTGAATGCAGTCGCTCCCGAGTTCGGCCTTGATGCTTCCTCCTAAGTTGCTCTCCGAGACACCGAGTTGGACCTTTTGCTTTTTGCCGGCTTTGGGAAGGTTCAGCTCGAGGAAGGCTTTCAAGGATGGGTTGCAGATTCCTGTCAACGAAAACCAGGTCAGTCATTCCTCTGCCAGTGAACATTATATCGACACTCTATTTCTGTACCTTCAGAGACATCCATGATATTCTCCAAAGCATGAGCAGCGCTTTTAAAAGGCTGGAAAGACTTCAACTTTACAATCTTGCTAAAGCGCGAGAGATCCAAGATACTCTGCTGGACTTCCTCCAACTCTTGGCCTATTTCCTCAGACTCTATTCGCTCGAACAGAGCATAGCCCGAGGAAGTTTCAAAAAGTAGAAGCAAAGGCTGTAAACGAGAGTTTTGTTAGTAAAGACCGCCCACATCCGTTCATTGCCCCCCATTTAGGGTATAGCTCACCATTATGATGGTGTGTTATAGGGGTTGCGGGGGTCCAAGTTGATGCACGGGTCAACACCGTCGTACAGAGGGAGCTGGAAAAGGTGATGTCTCGGACCGAGTGGATTCCTCCTTGGCAGTTGTCCGTTCCTCCTTGTAGTTTTCAGCTTTTCCGTCCTTGCAGCACGTTAGATCGGGGTGGAACAAACCAGCTGCTACTGCCCAAAAAACAAAAATACCACGTGAGTGGCACTAGCATGAATTTGAACCAATGAAATCAAGCCAATCGGAGCTTACGTCCGCAGCGCATCGTAGGGATGGAGCGAACTTTCCTCCTCCTCCTCTGGCAACATCAACGCAAGCTCAGAAGGAGACGGTCCAATATCTATCTTGTGATATTTTCACGCAGAGGCATTGGATGAAATGACATGAACTTAGTAAATATCCCAATCATCACAGGTATTGAAAGGCGGCATGGCATCTACGCGGTCAATGAGCGGTTCTCTTATTGCAACATGCTACCCAACACTTGCACAAAGTGGATAATGTGTGCATCAAAAGGTACCTACCAGTAAAATGTCTGGTCAATATTGGGCGATCATTCTTGCGATTGTGGATTTTCTTTCGACTTTCGAAATCTCGCTGTACCGTAGTTCAATGTCTTGTCGATTGACAAGTTGTGGGTTTAAAAAAGCTCTGTATAACCGGAACGTCTCCAAAAACTCAATCGGTCCCCATAGAATCACTATACCAAAAAGATTAATGTGTTCAGCGAATTGTGCTGGCCGGGCCAAACTCGTGTGACCTAAAAATAGTAGTCAAATAATCTATCTGGCTCTAAATGCATATTCAGGTTTGGATTTTTCAGAAACTGTGGTTATAGGGTCATACTTGACCATTGGATTGCATCAAACTTTGCTACAGATCGTGCCAACTCTGTGCGCCAAAGTTAAAAACAGGCGTCCATCATGTCGGTACAAGGTCCCAGACAAATACCGCGCACATTCAAAAGTGAGCCCAAGTTTATCAAAGAAGTTGGGAGAAAGAAAAAGCCTACGTTGTCCCTGGATACGGCGACAAAGCGGTTCAGAGACGTGGTACCTAAACAAAAGGGGGCGAAAACTGAGGATAAACTAGCGCGGGATGTGGTCAAAAGTCATGAGGACCTTGTCAAGATGACAGCTGTGGAGGTTTGGTACCTTTGGGTTCTCAAATTGCTGGGGTTTAAGAGCGACGGTTTTCTTAACTTTTGAACACTGAATATAGGAATCATACCGATCTCCGCCGCCTCTACCACCTGTCCCGACAGATCCGCATCCGACACTCGTGAGCGTGGAGGATGTTCAAGAACGGCTACTTGATTGTACTGTTGCGGCGCATGCAGCTGGGAAACGAATTACCGAAGCAGGAAAGCTAGGACGAGTGGTCCAAGATATTGCCGTAAGCTGCGGACATGTTCGCTCACATCGGCAACACCATACTTACTTGTGGACACAACAGGATGCTTTTATGGCCCGTAAGGCTGATCTCATCCACCACACTCCGTCATCCAAAGCGCCATCACTAGCTTCCCCGGGTACAGAAACAACTACAAGGCCTCTTACTCTTCTATCGCCGAACGCAATACCACTTACCCAGACCCTCACCAATCTGCACAAATCTGTGTGTGCCCTCACGTACCAGCTGCACTACTACAAAACACATACTCTGCCACTACCAGGGACGAAAAAGCGGAAACTGTTCCTCCTTTATATAGATATGTGTGAAGCGTGGAGGGATTTGGTAGGTTCGTCACCTTACGGATCCGCAGACCGGAAGCTGATGTCAATGGCTTTATTAACATTCCCGGTCTTGACGTCCCTATAGATGATACAATTGACACTGTCTATCGCACAAAACAGCTCTGATGCTGCATCAAGCGCAACAGGGAATGTGGCAAAACTGGCTGTTGCGACGGGTGCACCGGATTGGCAAGGTAGCGTATGCATCATCCCAACTGATCAGTCTTTCATGGAGTTGTTTCATTTTTTTCGTTCAATTGACAGATCTGACAATTGATGACGCACAAAAGCTGTTCTTACAAGGTGACAAGTACCTTTTAGGATTTGGTGTGATAAGATCGTACGATATCGCTTTTAAGCGGTATATGGTATGTAGTTGGAAATCAGTCTTTTTCTCAGATTAAAACTACAAGGGCTGCTTGCTAATGGTCAGCGTGCATGGAACACACAGGCTGCAGCAAAGTTCGGTCTACCGGAAGCGATCAACATGCTCGGATTGATGTTTGAGCACGGGCTGGGGCGACCAAAGGATATGGCTGCTGCCATAAAATGGTATCAACAATCCGCCAACAAGGCTCACCCAGAATCCCTTACCAATATGGCCCGCATCCATGAGACCGGAAAAGGTGTCCCAACAGACCCGAAAACCGCTTATGAGCTATATCTTCTTGCTGCTGAAGCAGGGCACTTGGACGCTATGTGTTCGTTAGGGAATCTTCTCGAAACAGGGTCGGGATGTACCAAAAACGCGGCGGAGGCTGTGAGGTGGTATCGGGTCGCAGCAGAGCAGGATTGTCCTCGTGCACAAAATGCCCTTGGAAGCGCCTATTACCGGGGGATTGGGGTAGCAAAGGACTATGGTGAAGCGGTGGTGTGGTATCGGCGTGCCGCAGAATGCGGGGATCCAAATGCACACAATAATTTGGGAATATGCTATGAGGAGGGACTTGGTGTTGCAAAGGATGTGGTAATGGCAAAGACCCTCTACAAGCTAGCGGCAGAAGCTCGACATTCAAGCGGGGTAAACAATCTGGGCTATCTGTGCATGACCGAGGTGAGTTTAGATCCACCCATCAGAGATGTTTTCAAGCGGCAACCTGACAGAAGCTTTTGTCTTGTATGGTAATACCGAAAAGAACAACTTTATGGAGGCGATACGATTATTCCATTTAGCCTTGTCATTGGGAAGGTAGAAATGCCCATGCTGCTCTTCCGTCCATTAGCAAAACTCAAGAGCTCACTGCTGGTTATCTCTACCTAGTATTGATGCTGCCTACAACCTGGGAATACTGTATGAAACAGGATGTCGAGACGGTGAGGGAGCTATCCTCAACCCAGACTGGGAGATGGCTTCTCGATACTACAAGGAGGCGGCTGATAAAGTGAGAGGCGCCAAAAGACAGGATAGTTACTTGCTTCATCAACTGACTGGACGCTTTGCTCTTTCGTTCCAAAGAACTCTATTAAAGCTCAACTTCGCCTCGCCAATCTCTTAACCACCGCCCCGCCCCCACTTCAAAGCTACAGTAAGGCCGTTCACTACTTGACCATCGCCGCAACAAGCACACAAGAAGGCAACCCTGAGGCTCAAAATATGCTCGGAGAAATGGTAGAACTTGGGCTCGGAACCGCAGAGAGTGGTCCGGATCATGCCACTGCGGCAAAATGGTACCGGCGCGCAATGCGCCAGGGACACGCAAGAGCAACGTTCAATTTGGCAGCATTGTTTGAGGCTGGGGTTGGTGTTGGACGGGATGTGGAAAAGGCTCTTCGATTATATGAGGAGGTGAGCTGGCTATCGCTCAACCAAAGCGCTCTTCTTCCGCTTACAATATACTGATGTCTTTTGCATTTGTAGGCTGAGTTGCGCGGAAGTCCTCATGCCAGAGAGCGCATCCAAGCCCTTAAGGATCTTGGGTTGGTGCATCCATACGGATAAGGCAATTGGGTTCAGAGGACGTCCTGTAGTGTTTTCTTTCATCGTGCGTTTGTGTTTACTCTGGTTCTTTTATAATGTGCTGACAAATTAATAAACAATCATACCTTTGCCGTCCTCCGGATGTGGGATCAATAAGTCACTTCTTGCAACCCTAACGGTTTATTTTCCTACCAACATCTCTCCAGTGCGCCGCATGTCCCAATTTCTGAAGAGTCTCCTGGCAAATGATCAGTGGAGGTATTTGGCCGACGTTGCAGTCCGCAGAGTAAAGTGAGGGAAAGGGTGAAGCGCATAAAAAGACCTATTTTTCAGACAGGGTATTCTCCTTGGTGTAAAGGCTCCTGAACATGTTGCAGCAGGCTACACGGCGACTTTCGTTACCTTCCTCCCTCTAGCAGCTGTTCTTCCAACCCTTCGTCAGTGATATTCTGATGCTGTATAACAAGGAATAACTCCTTCATGGGACTTAATCAATTTCAGTTGCTTTTGTTTTTGCATTTGAAATAGTCCCTTGGTTATTCCCAGGATCCACCTTATATGGATGCTTATAATTTAAGTTGGGGGATAGCCTGGGCTTTCCCGAGTTAAAGAGGTAGAGTTAAAGAGGAAACCCAGGTGAACCCAGCAGGGGCAAAAAACAATGAAACATTCTCAAGGTAGAACTGTTTTTGGTCATGATAGTAGAAGCTTTGCAGGTTTCAACCTACCAGCTCACCAGTAGGTTCGAGCTCCCAAGTCTATTGGGTAACCATTCAGCCCCATAGGCGGCGGCCCTCGCCGACTCTATTTTCTGCACTTTCTAGACCAAGTTGACAATTTATAATCGTATTTCTGCGAAGCTAGGTATCAACGTGACACGGTCCTCCATTTTACGGATTGATCTGGATATTGTTGCACTCTGCCGCCTGTTCGCAGCACATAACTCTGCTCGTGCTTCCAGGAAGGCAAACAAATGTTCCTTTCCCGTCTGTGGTTAAGCATGCGGTCTCCCCCTTGCCCAAGTCGCAACGGGGTTTAGACTCACAACCACTCACGACGCATTTGGCATTGATAGTTGCCACTGCAGATGGGATGAGGATAACGTTAGCATGAGAGTCCTTCGGAAGGTAAAAACGCAGATAAAGACATCATACACTGAGTAAGAGCGAAGAAGACGAGAGCGAGGGCAAGGAAGAGCTTCATCGTGAATATATGTAACGGATTTACGGTTGGTCCTTGGCAGGTTTTAGTAGTTCTGTGCGTAAAAGGGAAGAGCTAGAGAATCCTAAAAGAATATTGGCAGTTCTGATAGCTACCTTTGGGTTGCAATGTCGAGTACTGGCGTATCTGGCCGCGACTTTTTATATCTTTTGTTTATACACAATTTCTTCTACCCAAAGAGCTATCTGCGGACCCTTTATTTTTTGGCGGCGGGCCCCATCTGTTACGCGTGACATATCCACCTTGGTTCCTCATGTTGTCGATATCGGCCATGCACTGAACTGATGCGGGTAGCAGGACAGACCTCACAGAAACAAGCCTTGTGGTTGACTTTGTGATGTCATTGTAAAAGCCAGCAGATTGGAAACTGCCAGGGCTGCGGGCATTTCCGACAGCGTATAGCGGTTCATGGGCAGGTTCATGGTCTACCAACAAGTTCTGTACTAGCGACAGCACAAGAAGGTCAAGGTGCTATGCAGAATGTTCCGTTCATTGCGGCATTGCCAATCTGGCCATGGCGCATTTCCCACGCTTTGTGGAGCCGTGTGTCGGGTTTGTAGGACGCGTTCAGTATCCTCCCTACCCTCAAGGGGTGAACATACATTGCCAAACAATTTCAAGTGACTATTGTTTTCTTGAACATTTATCCATATGCCTTCTGTTCGCGGTTTTGTTTCTTCGGAATGGGCGCTGGTTCGGTCTCCCTCGAAATGGATGACATGTGATCTCATGGCGGGTGTGGACTGGGCGGACAGGTCATGGAACGCAATGTGGATGTGGGGTTTGGAAAAGGGACTAGGATTCCGAGTTGGGTATCAAGTATATAACGTCGGTTCGGTCGTGATCACTGGTGCGGGATCGGGTATTGGTGCCGATGCTGCTAAAACACTGGCACAGGAAGGGTACACGGTGTTTGCAGGTGTACGTAATCTGGAGGATGGAAAGCGTCTTCAGGAGCAGCTTTCGTTTCCCGTTTCCGAGAATATTGTGCCTATTTTGCTGGATGTGACAAATCCGACGCATGTCAGCCGAGCTGGCGAACTCGTCCGAACCCATCTCTCCCAGCATAGCGCTTTGCAGCCGCTGATAGCCATCGTTAATTGTGCTGGCATACCCTGCGTTTCACCCATAGAAACGATATCCCCTTCCCAAATGCGGCAATGCCTAGAGGTCAATGTCATTGGTCCTGTACGAGTATGTCAAGAATTCATACCGCTTTTGCGTGAAAGTGGTGGACGGGTCATCAACGTGGGTTCCGCCGCCGGGTTTATGGCCTGTCCATTAAATGGCGGTTACGCTGCTAGCAAGATGGCATTGGAGGCTCTATCGGACAGTTTGAGGGTAGAGATGCAGAGTTGGGGACTGTCCGTCTCTGTCATTGAGCCTGGTAGGATCTGGTGTACTGTATTTGATATGTCGAATTTTTAATGTTTATTCTGTTTTCTTGCGTCGCAGGTGCGGTTGACACCAAACTCTGGTCAGAATGCAGCGACCCATCCAAGCCTCCGTCTCCCTCTGAACCCCTCTACAGCCCTCTCCTCATCTCCCTCAAATCTCTCACGGCTGAAACCCGTCAATGCCTCATCTCGCCCAGGCACACTACTCGAGCCATCCTCCACGCTATCAAAGATCGATACCCTAAAACACGATATTTGGTTGGGTACGATGCACGGTGTGCTGCATTTATGCGTGCCTGGATACCAGATCGAGTGCTGGATTGGGCTTTTTGGCTGGTTTTGGGAGAATCGAGGAATCCTTGAATTGTGCGACGCCTATCGCTGAGGCGTGATTTTAAACAACGCCATTGGGAATTGGGGACTTGCCATTATATTTGGTATATTTCGACTTTAGTATTTGACATGAAAATATTTGAAGCCTATTTGGAAACCGGACGTGACTTTGGTTTTTTTTACGATCGCATGGGGTTCAAGAATGCGTAAAAGACAAGGCGGGTTGTCAGACAGAGAGAAAAGTGACGGGCATCTCGGGTTTGTAAGTCTGGGGGTTTTCCGCCTCTGAATGTAAACCCCCAAAGACGACATGAGCTGATACCTCGTCCATTTTATTATTGTTGGTATTTGCCGCTTCTAATGTCTCCCTAAAAGTTTGAATTGTCCCAATCCCATAATTAAAATGGACAAGAAGCCACAAGGGAGCGCAACAATATGATTTACTGACAGGTCACGATTCAAGCATATCACATTCTGTTGGACATGCATTCTGGCGAGTGGCATATGACTGTATAGTTCCTCGGTCACACTATTGTTCTCATCTGGGCAATGATTGCTGTAAAGGGGGATCAGTTATGGAACACCCTAATGTTTCATTTGGGGGGTCATTGTTCACCACGTCCAGAGAGCTGGGTTGAAGGTAAGGCTTGACAAGCAGATCCGCGGTGCGTAAAAACACGGTTCATACCCTGGGTACTTTGTGAATACGGAATCAGGGACAAGCAGCCCGAGGGTTTAACATTCTAATTGCCCATCCCACGGTTTCTTTTTCCGTCATTCAACGGTCCCCTAACCATGAAAACGGGATGGTGGGCTGTCTGTGCCGTGGGCACGACGGGCCTTTTGGAAAATGAAAAACTCTGACTTTCCCCCCGCGTCGTCGGTAGAAGGTGAGGTTGATCTTTTGCACACTTTTTGAAAATCATAGGTTTTTTTTTTTTGGTTCGACAAATGGTTGTTCGTTTGGTCTTTGCTTTTTTACAAACTATTTTGAATTGCATGTGAGAAACGATAACGGTCCTTGGTCTGTTGTTTGCCACAATTATTCTTTTTATATAAACGTCATTCTTTACACCAACTGGTTCACTACACAAAAGGATTGCCCGAATATCGCTGATTCAAAGGCATGTTCCTGGCATAAATCTCTCTCCATAAGAGTTAAAAGGTATTCGAGGAGACAATTTGCCAAGCGGCCCAAATGTAAATTCCAAAGAATTCACAATGACGTAGCAAGAACCTCAATATATATGCAGTAAAAAGTTCCCCTCGCGCTATCCGTTCGATATTAGGTGCCTGAAAGACATTTGCCAATTTCTTTTAGCGTGCTCAGGGACATGTTAGAGACACTGGCGGGACATTCTTCCATGCTATAAACCAGCCTATATGGCAGTCAACTTGCGCTCAAAAACAGAGAAATGAACGATTTGAATATGATTAGGGGGGCCGCAAAGCCGATAGTATTATGACACACCAAATGATTCTGTTTTGCTGGATGGGTTTACATTTTATATATATATTTGCACGTCGTGTCCACACCGAATTGCAATGTCCGTCACCCTTTTCATACTCTTTCAGTAAGGGCCGCCGCCCCTTGTCTCCCCTTCTTCTTGCCCTTTTTTTTCTTCTTTTTCATCGTCGGTCCGGCAACTGCCACATTGTTCACAATGCCTTCATGTACCTCACATACCCGATCTGGATCCGTCTTCCACTCTCCATCGACAATGAACTTGTAGAGAACCCGTTCACCAGTGACGAGTGGGACGGTAGCTGAAAAGAGGGAATGGTGCTTTGGATTTGGGCTGAGATGGATGCTTTGGGACCAGTTGTCGAATGTGCCCGTGACAATCACATTTTTGCCGCCGTGTCCCCATGTGAATTCATAGGGTGTGGTGTTTGGCTTGTCAGAGTGTGCGGATTCTGCTTCGCTGGTACTGGTTTCTACCAATGTATCGTCTGAAGCGACGGTCCGGAGCATCTCCCTCTTTTCTGGATGGGGACGAAGCGTTTGGATCACCTCATCGCGTTCCTGTACCAGGGATTGCAGCCGCTCCAATTCTTTTCTGGTAACATCCAGCTCGGCTTTCATCCGGTCATTCTCATCGCTTCTGGCTTGTGTGGCATGTAGAGAATCTTTCAGACGTCCCCTCGTGGATTTGCAAAGGTCGTCCAGGCCCCATAAGCGGGTCTGAGTTTCTTCCAGTTGTTGTTCAACAACATGCTGTGCATCCGTAGACTCTTGCAGCTGCTTTGCGAGTGCAGCAATTTGCGCTTCAGCGTCAACTTTAGCCGCCCTTAGGATAGTTACCTCAGTCTTATCGCTTGACGACGTCCGTACTTGTTCCATCTCTTTCTCCAGGGTATCCACTCGAGCAAGAGCTTCATCCTGCGCTGCTCGCAAAGACGACTCCACTCTCTCAAGATCCTCGATTTGCTTCCTCATTGACTCTGTCTCAGTCCGTGCAGCAATTTCCCTTTCTCGGATCGCAGTTGACTCTTTCAATAGGCTCGTTTTCTCGCCGGTAAGCGCATCAAGCTCTCGTTTCAACCGACCGGATTCAGATCGAGCTGCTTCAAGCTCACTCTGAACGTTAGCGAGGCTTTCGGTTAACCGAACCACTTGATTCTGATGCTCTTTAGCTTTAACCTCAATAGCCGCTCTCGTCTTGGCTCCTTCCTCCACGTGCGTTCGCAGGCGCTCAATCTCTTCATGGAGCAATCCCTCTGCAGTCAACGAACTCTTGAGGTTGGCTAATTCCAGAGTAGTCTGAGATGTCAGTGCTCGCCGCGCCTCAAGCTCCTCTTCAACTCGGCGCTTTTCCATTTTCAAGCTTTCCAGTTCTTCTTGGAGTGTCTGACTGTCGACCATCTCTTTCCTCAATCGGCCCATCGCAGATCGGGCGCCGTCCAACTCTTTCCTCGAGTCATCAATTTCGTCCCTCGCCACTTCGAGCTCTCCCTCAACTTTACGTAGCACACTTTCCAGTTCATGGCGGGTATTTTTGAATGCAACTTCGCTCTCTTGCAATTTTGCTTCCAATTGGCTACTGTTAACTTTTGCCTCTTGTGCGGTTTGTCGAAGTGTATGCGACTCTGCCAGCTGATCAGCAAAGCGTTCGCGCTCCGCCGCCAGATCTTTTTGGACACGGTGGAATTTGTCGTCAAGTTGTACAAGTTGGTGCCTTGCTTCGGCAGCCTCTCGACGAGTGGCCTCGTTCAATTGATCCTTCTCAGTCAGTTGAGTTAGGAGTTGTTGGTTTCTAGTCTCAAGGTCGTGAATGGTTTGGCGATACTCAATGTGCACGGCTTCTTCTTTGAGTTTTGTGGCACGATCTTGTGATTCCTTTGCATTCAGCTGATTTGCAACTAACGATTGGGTAAGGACGCGGTTGGTGTCCCGCAAAATCACCATTTGGGTTTGGAGATCGTCGACGGTCTGCTGCACAGCACGGACGTTGCTGATTTCCATCATCAAACGTTCATTCTCTGCCGCAAGTCGTTGGTTCTCTGACTGCACCTCTTGGAATAAGTGCGATTTCTGGGAAAGCAGCGACTCGAGATTTTGTATTATCGAGCCGGATTCTGCTACTTGGTTCCGAAGCGACGCCAGTTCTTTCTGAAACTCAATCACTCTGGGATGATCCTGTTCACCTTCCTTCTTGAGAGCAAAGACAGGAATCGCGGCCAAGTCTGTGGTTTCGTCAGTGACGAATGCTATTGGTTCTAGGTCAACCTCCAACAGAGCCTCTTGAGAGGGAACGCCAATCTCAAGGGTCTCATCAGCAAAACGGACGACGGAAGCAATCTGCTCATCAGTCACGCTATCAACACTCTTTTCGTTCACATTCGTATCCCGATGATTTTCAGACAATTCTTCCCTCATGACTTTGACGGGCTTACGTTTCGACTTGCGGGGCGGAACAGGAGGCTCGCTGGGCTTTTTAGGGCCTTGTTTGGGCTTGGCCAGTCGACTTAGATGCAACAGATCTTCAATGTAATCCTCCTCGGGGGCCACTATTTCTTCCTGTTCTTGCTCCTGTTCCTCTGTTTGGTCTGGCACGGCAGGTACTGGGACGGCATGGGTACGAACAGCCAAGGGTTTTGTTACGTGCTTTTGCTTCTTCTTTCCCTAACCGTCAAACCAAAAAATGTCAAATCACTGTCAAACATATCAAGTTTCGCACGCAAAAGCAACGATAGACCTTTTTCCCCTTTTTCCCCTCAGGTTTCCTCTCTGTCCTTGATTCCGTCTTGATCCGCTCCTCGCTCATCTCAACGCGATCAAGATCCTGCTCCGATGCACCTCTCTTGATGAGCCAGAAATATAACGCCAGAGCCGCGCCTCCGATCGCAAGAGTTCCAGTGACGAGGAGGGGAAAGGTTGGGTTGTCGTTGGTGGACATTTGGTACAGATCTGCTTGGATCTGTGTCAAAAAACAAGAGATTGTGGGGCATTTCCTGTCAATGTTGCTTACCAATCAGCAAATGAATAAAATGTCGAACTTTACGAGCAATCCTGTTGGTCTCTGGATCTCTCTATGCACACACTCGCTACTCTATCAGCGCGTGAAATGTCAAAAATCCCTCCGTCGGTTGATGACGCAGTCGTCCAAAAAGCTAGTCGTCAACAGACGCAATTCCCGTCATTTGGCACCCTGAACTAAACCACCCTACATGAATCACGTGATTAAAGGTGCACGTGCAAGAACAAGGTAGTAGTTTTCGCCGAAATCTCGCATGGGGGTTTCAGGAGCCATCAGCGGGCACGACGCAAGAACAAATGAAAGGCCACTACGGACGCGCAACGTTTTTTTTTTTTGCCGGGGGGACTGACCCATGACGGAAAAGGAGAAGATAGTAGGAGCGCCATGGAACTTATCTGACTGTGTAGCCTCCGATGGGGGGGGGTGCCCTTTTACTCATTTAGTCTTTAAGGAGGGCTTTTACTTTAGGGACTGACAAGGGTGACATTTGGCACACCAAAGCAAAGCAACGCAAAAGCTCCGGATCTCAGCCGGTGTTCAATTTCCCCCCTTTGGCAATATGAGTTTTTGAACTTTTGGCATTTCTGCTTATTATTGTTCTTGTTTGCAATGCAAGAGTTTTTGCCCAATTGCTAGAGTGTTCAGCGGTAGCACACACAGCGCACTCCAATCCTTCTCTCCCTCCTCCTGGAAGGGTTGGGGGTTGCCGGGTGGACGGGTGGAAATGTACGACTGATTGCGTCATCATATCCGTAATCCGACACAATGGCAAATGGAAATTGGATCCAATATAGCATAGCCCATCGTTTGTTTGTTTGTTATTAAACGGCTGGACATTTGAAGCGGGATGGACATGTTTATAGATACATGGATACGGGGGCCGGCGGGCTTGACGGGGGGAGACAGCTGTTAAACAATAGGAATGTTGCGGTGTGGATGTGCCCTATTTTCCAGAGTGTTTAAGCGTTTCCCTTGGTAAACCTGTCCAATGATCCACCACTGGTCATAAAGCTCTCACCATCAACAAATCTTTAATCTTGGCCCTTTAGCCTTTCCCCTGTTAAACTCCATCATTGAAACGATCGAAATAAAGAAAAGCCCAACGCTCCAAAAAGACTGAAACATTCAAAAACGTTTGCAACGCGCTTTTTTATTAGAGCTTCTTCTCGCCCCCGCAGCGCTACACGTTTTTTTCTTTCTGCGCCCCCGCCCCCATTGCAAGAGTGCAGCTACGACGGGCCTTTTCCATCGCTACGGTCGGCCCTCCCAGTTTGTCGTTTTTCTGATTGAGCGCGTCTTTTGGGCAACAAAAAAAAAAGTTTTTGGTCCCGTCGCCCCGGGAACAGTTCGTAGTGTCGCCCCCCCTTTTCCTTCCCTTCGCCCCCGGTCTCTCCCCCCCTTCCATTTCTTCCTCGTCCTTCCGGTCGTTGTTGACGCTTTTTGGGGACGGGTTGTTGGCCATTTTTTCTTGTATTGGTCGTCGTCGTCTTCGCCGTCGTCGTTGACACTGTTGGGTTATTATTTTATTTTTTATATCTTTTTGGCCTTTAGGCCTGCTCGTCGCCATATTGAGGGACAAAAGTGTTCCTAGTTTTGTTTTTTGGTAACCGTCCTGGGTTTGTCAACACTCGTCCTTCTTTGATTGGCGCGCCGGCCCCAGGTAGCGGGCAATAGACCCCCGAAAGGAAGAAATCAAGGGCACACTTGGTACGAAATGAGGCCGCTCTGAACCTCGCCAAACTCAACACACACACACACGCCATCACCCACCATCTGGCATTTCGTCTCGGGTTTCTGTTGTCTGTAACGCGCGTGGCCGCCCTCCCCCGTTCGGCCTGTAACTCTTTTTTTTTTTTGTCGTTTGTTTTGACCCGGGAGAATGCAGGTAGGTCATTTCACGCAATGCCCTCCGACCCACGCCCAACACTCTTGTGTACTAAACTGTTGTTTAGGATACAAAACTTGAAAACGGGACGCTGAGGTTGGACCCAGAGTCGCAGCAGCAGCAGCAGCCACCACCACCACAACAGCAACCATCGCCGATTATACAAGGTGACGCTCCAGAGGTAGTACCCGTGCAGCAGGAATTCCCGGCCGTCCAAATACACCAGTTCCAATCAACAAAGCAACAGTTGCAGTCATTAGCAGTACCCGTTCCCAGATCGGTCGCGCAACCCAATCTTCTCCCCACAAATCCACCACAGCAACCACAAGCACGGCAACCACAGCAGCAGCAGCAGCAGCCGACGACGACACAACCACAACAGCAGCAGCGACCGTTATCAAACATTCGCGCGAATGCTCGCCCTCCGCACGCCATTCGGCAGACGAGGTAATTGTCCTTGTCGCATCCACCATTGGAGAATATCCATGCCGCTCACTGCCAAATTGTTTTCTGTTGGTAGATACTGTCTCCTGATCCGGCAGCAACCGGAAACGGCACGATGCTGTGGATTCGGCGGAGAGAAGCTAAATAACCGGCCGGTAGATCCATGCGTCATTGTCCAGCTTGCCGCCGTCAAGGAATCGGGGGAGATTGATACAAGGTATACCTCTGCCTCAAATCTGTTTTACTTTTGACAGGGCACGTAATACTTGGTTTCGCATCTTCTTCTCTTTCTAAGCTTGCAGGCGCTAGGCGATGTATCAGCTATGGTTGCCCATGCCTCGTTGCTGTCGGAAAACGGCAAGGAAGATCGGAGCGTTGTTCTCGTTCCACCAACGATGCCACCTGTCCTCCTTGCTCCAAATCAGTGGAACGACCCTCTAGCTCAAGAGCTCTCCACTGTTGGGCCAGCGTCTGACGCGCCAATAACAGGGGCAGAGATCCTTGCGTCGATGGGTAACCCGGCACCAGAGGTAACGCCCGGCGCGGCTCCTGCCTTGGAAGGAAACCCAGTCAGTGGAAATGGAAGCTACATGGGCGCTCCCGTCACCCCACCCATGGAGGAACAACAATGGAACTCGGTCGCACCTGCAGAAGGACAGCCACTATCTGCATCCCTCTCGGGAGAGGATCTTACCGTATCTACAATCCCTGAACCGTCTTCATCAACCGAACCCACATCTATGGATCTCAGCGGGGAAGGATCTGCAACAACACCACTGACAGCGACGGCGTCAGCAAGCGCTACCCCAGCTGATGCATCAACAGAGGAAGAAACCAGTGAGGAATCAGAGTTTGGTCCACCCGATGAATGCCACAAGTGGGAGCGAACATTGTCTGGGTCCCTAGTATCGTCTTGTCACTATCTTACGGATTTAAGCGGGTCAAAGGGAGCGTATTTTGTGTTTCCGGATCTTTCTATTCGCGTCGAGGGATCATTTCGATTAAAAGTGATACTGACAAATCTTGCCAGGTAAGATGACCACAAGTGGAGTTTTGATTTGTTTGGATCGTTTTCTTACATGAATCGGAATTGAGCAGTATTTACAGCGGGAATGTGGATAAACCGGCTGTGACCGTGTGTTCAGCAGTGTCCCAACCATTTTCATCCTTTAACGCTCGTGATTATCCCGGACTGAAAGGTGGGATGAACAGCAAATCTTTGGTGTCCAGCACCCTGTATTCATCCAGATTTGCGTTTATGGAACCAGAATCAACGGAACTGTCAAAACACTTTGCCGATCAAGGTATCAAAATACCTATCCGACGGAAAACCCGACGACGGTACGGTAATTTTGAGTACGAATGATCCACCCGAGGAAAGACGCATTCCTCATATAAATATTGTGGCTCGCCCCCATAAAACGGACACCTTTCTCCCTCTTAATGAATGCACAAGCCAAAAGTATTTTATATTTTTTGCTCCATTGGAGGACGTATGAGTACCCCTTTTTTTGAATGGGTAACATGGGTTAAAGGACAACAAGATGGGTTGGGTAGAGAGGTTTCTTTTTCTTTGGATTTCCGATCGACGGTGGACATTTTGTAAAAAAAAAAGGGCAGGGGGAGCTTTGTGTGTGAGCGTGCACACACACTTTTTTTTTTAATACTGCGTGAGAATAATGGGGTGAAGGAGCTGGATAGATTCCAGCGGGATGGGATGGAGGGTTCTGCCTTTGTGCCTGATGCTAAAACATGTGAGATTTAAAATCTTTTTCTTTTGCGGGACCATTAGAATGAGCTATCGCCTGTCTTTTTTTTTATTATTTCCTTGGTTCTCTTGCTATTCTGTTGCAATGAATAGATCTTTGAATACGGACAGCGATTTTTAGCGTGCAAACTGCGAGTTGGATACCAGACATTTCCCACATTGTGTATGAAACCAAAAGCATCAACAATGAATTCAAAATGCTATTGTCATTGAAACGATCTTGCTGTGCTTGGTCGACAAATCTCCCTTTGTTACAATGCATGATACAACTGTCACTCTGTCACAGCTCTCATCGCCGTCTTCAACAATATCGATTCAATCACGATACGCTTGCTTTGCGACGATGGAAATCCTGATTTGCAACTGTTGGCTTGCACCCATTTGTACAAGTACTAGGACTCGAGTTGATCGTCGCATACAACGTTCATCTGCAAATCATTCTCGGGCCAAATCGTTCAGAGTACACACTACCCAATGACTTTCACGTTTAACAAACCTTGTTTTTGCCCGTGGTTTCCAAAAGTCCGAACCGAGGCACGGCAGAAGGCTTTGCGGGATCGTTGTCCCCCCCTGAATGCGCAAAAAACCTACCACCTACCAACCCCACTGACAAATTACACATCCGTGGTCCCGGCGGTCGGGACACGCGAAACGCACCCATGGCAACTGGAAGGTTGGGTAAGCCTACCAGGCAAAGTGTCCGATCGCTGCCAAAGCCCCCATTTTGACAGTTTGTAGAACAAGCTTTTGACGAAGCAAAAACCACAAAGGTCTGTGCTCGTGTATTTAGAGTTGCAAGATTATAAAACTATACGCTAATATCGACTATCAACACCATTTCTCTGAAAGTATGGTGCTTCACCAGCACGGTCAAGAGGACGACAACCTGTCAATTCTACCGACGAGCACTTTCATGAATCAACTGTCAAGTGAGAACGACTTAGGCGATCAAGCAGACTTGCTTGAGATGGTGGAGAGATTTGATCAATGGGCCCGTATTAATGGGTAGGTTTGTTGTTCTCTGGTGTGCCATTCAGGATTATCGTTTGTGGTTCATGTTGTTGCCTTCTCCTGGTTTGCGTAGGCATGCAAGTCATGAGGGATGCTCTGAAAAGCAAGAGAATGGAAATGTAAACGATCAAAGATCCAGGATCGAAGAAACCGTGTTGGATCCGAACGAGTTCATGCAGTCTGGTAACTAAAACCATGAAGCCCGCCTTGATCATACCCTTCCTTGTTGCCAGCTCATATCCTGCTCACGTAAAAACCAGGTCCCCTCATCCCCATCATATGCAACCTGCTAAAAAAGCTCTACCCAACCCGGGCCGACCCCCTCTCTCAACGTATCACATCAGAAGACTGTAAATTTCTCACAAATGAGCTACGCAACTTTAAAGTCCAAGCGTCCCATTCCTACCGCCGTCGATATCGCATCACCGAAATCACATCCGAAACCCCAACCTCAACTGTGCTCGACGTGGATGGTAAATCTATAACGGTTCGCGACTATTTTTTGGAGAGGTATGGAGTTCAATTGGCGTACCCGGATTTTCCGTGTGTTGCCATGAAGAAACCCAATGGATGGAGTTATTTGCCCTGTGAGCTCTGTGAGATTGTTCAAGGACAAAGGATTTCTACAAAATTTTGGGAGATACAGGTGAGAGTCACGCGCGTGTTTCTGTGAATGTCGCATTTTTGGGACGGGTGCACTGAGGCGTTGCATGCAAGAGGAACCAACCTTGACCCCAACATTCTCCGAACCACAAGAAAAAAGCAAACGCAAAAAACAAGGAACCATTGTCCAACCTCAAAAGTCCCCCCTCTTTCCCTCCCATTCTCGCGAATACAGCTTATACCGTCGCACCTCCACCTTTGGTGTCACCCCTACAACATGGGTAACCCGTATGGCTCTATCCCTCTGTATGCGCTGCGGACATCCTTCCCACAAACTCAGACAATGCGCCCTGTATCCAATCATTGGCGGAGACTTGTCCTGAAAGGATATACCAGCCTATGTCGAGATGGATGTTTCTATCCCTACTGTGGAACAAAGATGGGGAATTGCGTCAAGTGAATGGTTCAAAAGGTTAGAACACGGTGTTTGCCCGATATGCCAAGGAAAGCATCTCGTGCGAGATTGCGAGGTGTTTCGAAATGTGGATGGGAAGATTGTCGCAAATGCAAGGGAACACAAGGCGGACATGGACGATACCACGAAGGAAAGCCATACAGAGAAGAGTGAGCAGAGCGTTCAGAGTCACCTTGATAAACGTACAGCCACAGAACCAACCCAAACCTCTGTCGAGTCAACAAAAAGCAAAGAGACAGTGGACATGGGCCGGAATCACACAGCAACGGATCTGTTAGTCCAATCCTTTGATAATTCTGTGGAAAACACCCTCTCCACAGGAGACGCGTACACCGCGAAGGAAACGCCATCTAAACTGGCCACCACAGACCAACACCTAAACCCACCACGCCAAATCGACGCAGAAGGTTACATCAACATCCACCCAACAGACAAGCTCAAGAAAAAGATTCTCAAACCCGGTTCTGGTCCAGCCGTTGAACCCCAGTCTTTTGTTCAAGGTAGGGTTCCTCCGTCCCATACTGTAAACGACCGGCACTCAGCTTGGTTTTGGTCATAGTCCATTACGAGGGATGGGTGGACGGACCAGGAGGTATTATGTTTGATTCGAGTTGGGATCGGGGCTCCACGTTTGATTTTACGGTTGGAGAAGGTTTGGCTCTTTGATTTCCTTTAATTATCCGCGATGGCGCCCTAATCATTGAACATCCAGGAGACGTAATTCCTGGCTGGGATATGGCAGTGGAGACAATGAAAATGGGGGAAGAAGCAGAGTTCATTGTTGATTCTGAGCTTGGTAAATAGTGTGTCTTGGACTTTCGTTTCGGTATCTTTTGCGCGCAAGTTCATGTGCGTGTCTTTTTGTAGCGTATGGCGAGAAAGGGTACGACCCAATTATTCCGCCACATGCTGCGTTGAGGTTTACTATCTGGGTTATGCATGTAGACCCGGTAGGTTCCCCCCACTGGAATGTAGTACCCCCCAGTTTTTGCTAACAAAAAATATCCAAAATAGCCGCAAGCCACCCTCCCAGCTAGAATCTCTGAATCAATCGCCCTAAAAACAGCTGGCAACACGTCTTTCCGGTCCCAAGACTACCCAACCGCAGTCAAGTCCTATCGCAGCGCCCTCCACCTTCTCAAACATACTTGGAACGCCCCTCCTGCCCAAGAATTCGAACTACAGGCCCTTCGTACAGCACTGTTTTCTAACCTGGCTGCTGGGTTACTCCACATGGGACAGCACAACGATGCGATCCGCGTGTGCCGTGAGGGGCTGTGGAGTGAGCCAGAATGTGTAAAGTTGTTGATAAGCTTGGCAAGGGGTTAAAGAGTATAGGAGAGTTTGCGGAAGCTCTGCGGGTTTTGGAAAAGGCTGAACTGGTATGTTTCTCTCTTTGTTTAATCTTGGCCAGACTAGAAGGACATGAACATGACCATTCAATGATATGATTTCCTTGTAGTTTGATCCCAACAACCAGTCCATCGTCAGTGAACGAATTCACATCAAAGTCAACCAGCGTCAGCTCGCCAAGCAAGAAAAAAAAATGTATGCCAGAATGATGAGTGCCTTGTCGTCATAAACCAACCGTGAAAAAGCTATTGTGTGTCCTTTTTTGCAAATGTGTTGTCCTATTCCTTTATTCGACGTATTTGAGAATCAGTGCAAAATCGGGGAGGCGGATTATATTTCTTTTTGTAGTGTGAGCACAGCGTAACATCTCTGATGACCATTAGTTTTTTTTCATTGTGGTTATTGCTGGGTTGGGTTATATGACTATATTCGTGCAGTAGAGCATTCTGATTTTGCAAAAATTTGTTTTGTTAAATATATGGCAAAACATGTTTGGGCCAGGCCACGTCCGCCCGTTTCTTACGCTTCATTTGGGAGGCAGTTTGCCTTAATGTTTAAACAATACCGGACAGCACAAGTACCCTCTATCTGTTCATGCCAGCACCAAGACGTGTTCTCCCAAATTATGCTCAGCCTCCAGTTCTTTATTGACTGATACAACGGAATACTTGACGGGTCTTAAGCAGCATGCAGCATGGGACGTCGTCGTCGGCTGGAGCAGACAGATGTACCATAATGTATGCTCTTATGAGGAGGAATTGAGTATGCACCCTTATTTTGTGGTTTTTTCAAACAAAACTTGTTTGAGCACGCCGCTCAGCCGAGAGATATTACATTCGCCGTACCAATTCGTGCGTTTGTTTACCTTCACAGAATGAAGGGTTTACAGCTCATCCTATAGAAACACGTTAAAAGGAAATACACGGCCTAGCATTCAACAGACTACGGATGGATTTTGCTGTTGGGTGAGGAGGGGATCTCTTTCCTTCCTCCTAGGCAGATGGAAGATAATCTCTCATCCGTTAATGGCCGCGTGGAATTCTGTATATATCCAGTACTACAAGAAAGAAGATGGAATGTTTCAACTGGGGATTTAATAGACATCGCCTTTAATGGAGCTTCTACGCCCGTCAATCAAGAATGATGATGCTAACGGGAGAACCGCCATCAACGTTGAAGACGTTTAGTTTTTTTACGTTGGATAGCTTTTATTTTACTAATTTGTCTACATGGCTGGATATCAAAACTATATGAACATGAAATAAAAACAACAAGTTTACACAAATCTCTACATTGCCTGCTATGTGTCGACGTCAGTGGCACCGTTCGGGTTATTGGTCCTCTCCGTTATTATTTAACTAGCGTGCTAGATAAAAGTGTAAGCAAGACGCTTTATTTTTTTGTCTAGCAACTTCACACCCTCATTTCTGGACGTGAAAAAAATGATTGACGTACTGGGTTTAATATACTTTCATAACACGCAAGCGATTGCCGCAGAAATATCAAAAAGGAGACAAACGGCGGTGGAAACAAGGTCAGGCGCAACGTCTCCTATACTTGTCGTCGGGCTGTACCCACGCCAAACGGCGTTTGACTTGGGTTACGAAAATTTACACCGGATGAAAGAAAACTAAGATGATGGAGCTAGAATATAAAAAAAACCAAAGCTTGTTGGAGGGGAGGAATGCCGACATACCCACTTTTGAAAAAAAAAGAACGAAGGATGCCATCTATTGGGTAAACACGAGGAAGAGTTTATACCGAGGCGTCTAGTTTGGGTCCAGCAAACAACCCGGAGAGTTGAGGATGCTTTCACTCAAACACGCCAGCTGCTCCCTAACGGACAGACACCACTGAGTAAAGAGATCAGTTCAAAACGCATTTTAGAAGGAAAGTTGCAGAATCATCGCTCCATACTCTCACCGGTGCGACCACCTTCATGCAAATTACGGCAACCTGATGTGCTTGCTACCTTCTGTTTCCAGCTCGCGGTCGCAGCTCGCTGTGGACGTCTTTTTGAGCACTTCCACTTTGGCCAGTACATTTACCCTTGCAGGACGGTAGGTTGGATGGCTTAGCTACGCGCCGGCTTGAAGTCCTGGGTGGGCAAAGTTGAGCTATTGGCACCACAAGGTAGATATTCAGACAGCTCGGGAATTTTCCCTCTGTACATACCAGCATCAGGCGTCATGCTAAATTATCACTGGCCATCATCGCAGACAGTTTCCATGCTATCATACGACGTTTCAGTGACTGAATTACTGCCGGATTACTATTCCAGACGCGCAACATGGTGGATCCTAGATATGACGATTTTACAATGTGAACATTCGGGAGAGACAGAATACCAGTTGCGCGAGTTGCGATGTCAAGCACTGTATTAACTTTATCACTGGACGAGCTACAAGCCGTTCAAGGTTCTGCATCATCCTTGCGATTGTAAGATTGATACTCAGCGATCAAATGGCTTCGTCAAGCGTTCGCCAAAGCGCTATAGACCACACCTTGGTGGAGTATCATCGTGACATATGTGAATCACCTTCAAATCTCAAAAATCGATCTCACTCGTCTAAAAAAATACTATACATTAGGGAATGGCTGCTACACTTTTATTTTTTTCTGCTCTGCCCCGCTTCCCGCGTTATTGCCCCCCTTCCGCTTATCTATTCGTGGCGGTGGAGGTCCAGTCTTACGAAGTTTGCTTGTTGCGTGGTACTTGGGTAATGTCTCAACTATGGCCCGAATAGGAAGTTGTTAAGCATCAACGGGCAATTTCTAATGTGCTGAAATCGAGAAACGAGCGGCAGTACCTGACGGAGTTCCCTTTTCATTGAAGGCTTGAACCAACGCATCCCCTTTACTTAACTGAAACTTCTCACGAGGTTGATACAGGCATTCTCAAACAGTAAACCATGCGGTAGTACATACTGTTTCTCCAATCACCCTTGCGAGAGAAAGTAAATCGCCCTCCCCTGTCTGTTCGTGCGCAATCCACAAGTTTCCCGCAGAATCAAACGCAATATCGAGGGCAGGTCTTCCAATGTCGAGCTTTTGGGCCAGAAGGACATTGGTGGGATCTTGGGCATTGAACAATAACACTTCGGATCGGCTACCAGAAACTGACTATGAGGAACTCATTGAGCTCTTGTTACGTATGGAACATATACTCACCCTTCAAGAACGACACCCAACATCTTTGTACTTTTGCAACTTCTGATACCGATGACCACAGATCCCTCCTCTTCTATCGGTATCTGCTGAAGCAGTTTACCGTTCAAGTAATCCCATACACACAGGAAGGGGTCACCTCCTCCAGAAACCAGGATTTCAGAAGCAAAGGGTAAAACATGGATAGCTGATACAAATCTAGAATGAACAATGTTAGAATGGATAACCAATAACTAGATCATATAATCACTCACTCTTTGTGTCCCAAACAGAATTGTACAATGTCGAAAGACAGTGGGTACCGTGAGACGCGTATTTTCTCGTCTCGATCTGCTGTAAGAATATGTTTGCCGTCCGGTGTTATCGCCTGCATGTTGGCGCCCTTCCGTTCAAAAAATGCGTCTCGTGCAGTGAAAAAGCAAGGCAGTAACCCGTACCATGGCAGTGAGCATTGACACATGCCCAAGTATGAGCGATTCTTTATCAGTTGTATCAGATGATTTAAAACTTAAAATCAAGTCGTGTTAATATTTTATATAGAAAAAGATGCAGAATCATATTCATCACACCTGTAAACGTCCCCAAATTTGTCCCCACATAATACCCGTTCACCGTCCTTTGAAAATTCCAGGCAGTTTGCCCGTTTGATGGTCATTCTGCATAAATACAAAAGGCCCAACATTATGATATGTTGCCAGTTTTGCATGTTGCGTTGCTTCAATCTCACCTCGAGCTAACTCTTTCATACGTTCCAATATCCCAGACGTCCAACTCTTTTGTCTCGGTTGCTACTGCCAAGTGTCGGGTTTCAGGGTGATATGCTAGGGCGCGAATGTTTCCGTTGGTAGGTTCCTTTGGAGAAAAGAGAAGTTGTCCCGTACTGTTTATAGCGTAGCAGCGTTAGCATTTGGAGAGAGAGTAGCTCATATGTAGGCCAACTACACCAAACCTTGACGAGACTATCAAGAAATGTGAACCATAAACCAGAAGGATTGCACCTTTTTCGTTGGGAAGGTGAAGAAGCTTGTGAACCGGCAGATGGTAAGGCATATCGGGCACCTTGCACGGCTCGCAATACCAATTGAAAGTGACAGATCTCCAAGCTCCCAGAGAGCTGCCGAGAAAGAGATCTAATGTGCATTTGAATCGCTTCGAATGTGTCATCAACTGTCATGTCATCACACCTGGCTCAACGAGCAGCAGCCGAACTACCGCCAGCTCATCACTTTTGGCCTTGTAGCATCAGCATTATTTTCTAGCTTGCTTTGCACTGAAATCCAGTGTGGTGAACTATAGGAATCGAGCCTCACGCACAGGAAGAGCTCCTTGACGTGGGCTTTCAGTTTGATAGAAAGAAGGACGAGGAAGAAGTGCCTCTGTGTGGAGTTGCGGCAACCACAATGTCATATGCGCCCTCAATATACGAGCCCAAAACCCTCATTCTCTTTGTACATGGTTTCTTGGTTAGTATAACTTGTCTTCCCATGAGACTGCCAGGCCCCATTGACTGACTTGCTTCGAATGCAGGGCAGCGAACATTCATTTGAGACATTTCCCTACGATGTTACCCAAACTCTCCGGACGACACACAAGTTGCGCAACGTAGAAGCACGGATATTTCCTCGCTTTGACACGAAAGGCGACCCCACGCGCGCTGTGAATCAATTGTGCAATTGGCTTCTTCTGAATGCAGCCGAACCGGAGTATGAAAGTTGTGTCATATTAGGACACTCCATGGGTGGCCTGATGGTTGTAGACGCATATCGGAAAATATATGGACTAATATATGCAGAGGCAGGAGCACCAAAAGATGTCAAACACGGCAAGGAAGGGGAGCAAGCGTCGACGGCAAATTCATGGTTCGGCAATTTGGGATCTTGGTGGCCGCGAGGCGGCCAAAGTCAGGCGGCGAACTCCATCGCTGGCGCAAAAGAAGTGAAAGAGAAGGAGACTGGGGCTCTTCCTGCCGATTCGGTATTCGGAGCCGTTCCGAACGAAATGCGACGCAATGAAGTTCTGTCAACTGCTATGGCAGACGATCTGCGGCACCCGGCAGCACCGGCGCTAGAATCATCATCGCATGATGGGTCAGCTGATCACGGCGTCATTAGCGATGCTTTAGCTTCCACCCCACTGCTTCCGCCACTGGACACCTCCAACCGTAAACGTCCTCCGGTCAATATTACTTCTATTATAACTTTTGATACGCCATTTTTTGGGCTTCACTCCCGTGTCTACACAGCCGCTGCGGGATCGCGTGCTGCGAATGTCATTTCTAATTATGTTCCTCCCATGCCGTCAATTCCTGCGCCTCCACTTCCGATAGGATCAGCGCTTCAAGCGATACCCCAAGCTGTGGGTGCAGGAGTGCAGGCTGGAACCCAGGCTGTTGGAGCGATTCCGCAGGTGGCTTCTCAGGCCTTACGCTACAGTGCACGAGCAGTCGGGTCGATCCCAGAGGCCACTCAAGGTCTCGTTGGGGCCCTGCCAGGAGCAGTTGCGGCACTCCCTGGAGCAGCAACACAGGGACTTCAGATGAGTGTGCAGGCGGTAACAGCTTTGCCTGGTGCGACATTGCAGTTCGGATCGTCTGCGCTGCAGTCTGTAGCATATATCCCGTCGCTCTTCTCGTCCAGAAGTACCACCAATGACTCGGAAGCCAAAGGAGACGCCACCGTAAGCGCAGAAACTGACACGGCCGCTAACCCTCCGCACGAAATGGGCACTTCCGGAGGTCAAACAATTGTTGCCGGAATCTCGATAGAAGAAATTAGTGTGCAATTACCCCAACCGGACGTACAAACCCCAAAGGAACTACAAGATGAAAGTGTCGTCTTCGCCGCCGCGGTTGCTGCTGCCGCGGCGGCCGTAGAGCATGCTAAAAGCGAACCCAACTCTCCTGTCTCCGAAACTCCGCCGCCTGCTGGTGCATCCGGTGATGATCTTCTGCCTTCGCCGGCACCGGCGGAATCCTCTACCAACGCCTCGGCAAGTGCGGTCGGGCTTTTGCCCCTTCCAAAAGACACTGACTGGACACCCTGGGTCCGCCTGGGGCTCGCTGGTGCAGCCATTGCCGCAGGTGCATACTATTCGGGAGGCCTTTTATACGCCGGACCGGTTGTGCGACGGGTGGCCGTTGCTTATGCCTTGTCGCATGCTGAAGAAGCGCGCCAGCATCTGCAATTTTTGTATCCGCTGTGGGGAGAAAGTACAAAGGCGCTGTCCAAGCGGATAGAGGACATCAAGGCCGAGGTGGAAGCCGGCCGTATCGGATTCAAGTGTTTTTTTGTTGAAGTAGGTGGACTGTTACCGTGTTGTTTCAAACGTTTAACATTGGTCATGACCTCACATACCCTTCCCTAGTTGCCACTTCCTGTTACTCCCGTCGAACCTGTGCCTGTAATACCCAACCCAACGAAAGGTGCAACGACGGATGATATTCCTAAGAAGACCGTGGACAAAGCTTCAAAGGATCAAGAAAAAACCCTAATCGCAAAAACAAGCGAGGAGCGACTAAAGAGTCGTCTGAAGGACGTTGTCGGAGGGAGCATAACGGAGGACGATGTTATGGGATTGGACGCAGCATCATCTACACCACCAGATGAGGCTGGGCAACCGATTGAAGAAGTCGAGCGCCCAAATGAACAGCCGAAGCCACCAAAGTCATCGGTTGCCACCGCCTTGGCAGCACAATTGGCAGCCTCTCGCGCTAGTAATCAATCACAAGAACCGAGTGAATCATCAAAACCGACAGGCCCACAGTCCACAACTGCCGTCAATCTAGCCGCCCGATTGGCGTCATCTCGTCCAATCCCAGGTCCGCAGCCTCAGTCCACCTTTATTGTCCCACCACCCCAGGCGTACTGCCACCTCTTTCGCCCTGTTAGTAGCGATTGCTCAGATGAAATCGCGGCGCATATGAATATGTTCAGTAGAGAACTAAACGCGGGCCCATATTGGGGATTGGTGGATGAAGTTTCTACTGAGATTGTCAGGGCGGTGAAGCGAGCCAATGCGAGTAAGACGAATAATAGTCAATGAAGTTATGTAAGTAGTGCTCCAGATATCAGCGTACTGGGTGAAATAGCGAGATATACAGCGTGGGAGGGGGGAAAGGGAATATTTGTCGCATATTGTTGTCGATCATTTTTCAATATGAGTGTTGTCAACGTGTTAAGGTAAGGTTTTCGAGATCTGGTTCAATGTTGATCTTTCCAAGCCTGTACTCATTGGCCATAGTTGTGTGACGCCCAGAAGGAATGAATATGCAGGTGTCAAAAGAAACTATATCGGTTTACCAGGAAGCTAGACTACAATATAATACATGGTAAATGTGGACGGATATTAATAACATGCGCTTATAATTCGTCTTCATCAGATGCGCATAGCAAAGCTGCATTTGTCAGAGATCTGCCTGCTGTGACCGGACGTTTTATGGGCATTGTACGCGGACTTGAATCTGACGTCGTATTTCGCTGTGAAGGAACGGGAGAACTCAAATCGAACCCAATATCTCGTGGAATATGGGTTTGATTTTGTTCCTCCTCTTCAGCCAACATATTCAATGGATCTTCCTGTTGAACGTCGCTCCCAGCGGTAGATGATCTGCTCTCGTTGTTTGTATGCATCTGAGCACTATCGTCATGATGCGAGTTATCATCGGACTGCCGATCCTCTTCCTTGAGCTCCACGCCGTCCTCCACGGTAGCGTTATGTTTCCTGGCTCTCTCTTCAAAGATCTACAATTGTACAGCAGGCTTAGTACATGATGTCCAGGATCAATCGCCCTTCCCAAGTACCTCTCGTTCCTCGTCTGGTAGCTCAAACCATCGTCTCTTGGCCAGTTTTGTGATGGCTGTGACCGGTTGCCCTGGATAGTCCTTCTTCAGTTGCGTACGCACTTGCTTCGAGAAAAGCCCATATGCAGTAACTCGGCGCCCGCCTTGCTGTTTGGGAGCATCCCTTCTTTTAGTTCCTCCTTGTGTAGCGATAGTGACAGCAGGGTCCCTTCTGGCACGCGATTGTCTATTGCTTTTGGACGTGCCTTCAGATGCGCGCTTCAATTTGGGACGTTTCGTCAATTGAGGCTGCTCTTCTTGCTCTTCGTCAGATAATTCATCTACTCCTGATCCCAACACGTCATCGGACTCCTCTGAAAAGTCCTCTGGCCATAGTCTTCCTACCCCATCTGAAGCATCGTCGGAATCAGCATCTACATCGGATTCACGGATCTCTTCCAAAGCTCGCCGCTTGGTGACAGGAGGTGGTATTCGGAGTGTCAAAGGATCAGCCTGTGAAGTCACCGGATCCGAAGAGAAAGGTGCCTCTATAATGGAAAATACGCATGGATGGGCATTGATAACCAGGGTTACGCAATCTCCATTTACGACTTCGATAGGTTGATTCTTTGGGATAACACGTCCATTGAGCTGGGAGACGTTAGTTCCTAGCTGATAGATCTGCATCAATATATCGTCGAGTGATGTTTTCTCATAGTCTCCACTCCCACTCAGACCCACTCGTTCAACAGTGACTTTCTTGGTTCGAGAGTCTACATGGACGTCGAGCTGTTTCCTGCTGAGTCTGAAGCCAATGACACATGAGGTTTGAGCTCTTCAATGTTCCCGCAGAGCCATGGGGAGGTTTATTTCACTTGTATATGTGAAATGGAAACTACCAACTTGGGTTCGTTCTGCAAGCCGAGAGCTTCATTGTTTCTTCCCAGAATATTCCTGCCATTTGTGAGTTGGATGGTCTTATTGTTTGTCAGACACTTCACGTTGACGATCAGCAAGGACATTAGTGGCAGACAGCCAGCCATCCACTGGAAGCTCGCTACAAGGTGTAGCTGTGCCACCCTGAAGTAAGCTGAAGCCAGCAATATGTAGAGGGTTCACATCACAATTCTTAACAAGGTGAAGAGACCATAACATCGCAATATGAGCGAGGAGATGGTATGTGCAGACGCTGTAGTATATTGGTAAAGAAATAAGTCTATATTCTTCTGTGTGGAGCAATGCGAGAAAGCCATGAGGGCTTCTGACAAGTGTACGTGGTAACAGCTGCATGATATGCGGTATGCACCTCACCAGCAAATAGACTCGGTTTCTGGCTGTGACTTTACTTGCGCATTCTCTCTTGGCGTTCACCCACGTAGACTGCCGGTCTCTTCGTTGTCTTTGGCATGCCCGCTGCTGCACATGTTTGGTTCAGACTGTTGGATTGCCGTCCATATATAGTCAAATTGCAAGGGCACAGCCATAATGGCATTTCCATCAGCGTTGGTAGTCGGCGTCCGTTCCCGTCCAATGACCATGACCACACAAGATGCTCAAGGATCGGGCACGGTTCACTGCTGCCGAGTCAACTGCAAGGCTACACTATCCACCCTCACATACACATATCCTCTACGTCTTGTTTCCCCCCGCTCTCACACGCCAAATCATGTGTCTGTCTATGTCCTGACATATGGCGGCGGGCTTGTTAGCGGTGATAGGATATCTCTAACCGTGAAGGTGGATGAAGACTGTGCCATGTCATTGCTGACACAATCCTCAACAAAAGTGTTCCGTCAGAGGCCGACGACTAGCTCTCCTGACGACCTAGTCAAGCAAAATTCCCCACCGACAGATGTTGTTCAGACACTCTCAGCAAGGATCTCCCGCAACGCTCTTTTAGCTGTTCTCCCTGAGCCCGTAACATGTTTTGCAGACGCTTCCTACACCCAACGGCAAGTGTTCCGTCTAGAGCCGGGCGCATCGTTGGTGTTACTGGATTGGTTCACATCCGGACGAATGAGTAGAGGGGAGGCCTGGCAGTTTGATCGCTACGCTTCGGTTAATGAAATCTGGGTGGAAAGCGATGGGGCTCAATCATCTGCCAAACTGATATTGCGAGACGCATGGCTCTTAGACGATGAAAAGGACAGTGCATGTAGTCCAAGGACGGGGACCCAAAGTACCTATAAGGAGCGTGTGGAACCTCACCACTGTTTTGCTAATCTGATTTTGGCGGGACACCGTGTGAGCAACCTTGTCACAGCGGCCATGAATGCATTCGACAAAGTCTTGATTACTGCGTCCGGTTCTGGGGGTTGTGCAGTGAGCTCTTCGATACAGTCGCTAATATGGTCTGCGTCCCATTTGCCGTTGGCGGTTGGTGACATCACGGGGATAGTGATACGGGCAGCAGCTATGGACACATCTATTATGCGAACGTTCCTTAATGAGATGCTTGTTGGGCTCGAAGCGGAACTGGGCGAAAATCTCTTTTCATTAATATAATGAATCAATCATGTTATAGCAATGTGGCATTTAGCCATAACGTAGGATGGGCGGTAGACTGATGCGACCGGAAGATCCGATACAGACGACCTACCATCCCCGCCCGCTTGCGCGATAGGATGATACATAACTTTCACTTTGCCTTCCGGCCTTCCCGAATCCACGGTCTACCTCATCAAGCAGTTCTGTCGCCCGCCCGCTTATTCACTTGGTCCGCGATTTAATCTCTGATGCAAATGGACCACTAGCATCTATCCGTGTACCATTGTTTTTTCCCGTCCCTACCCGGCCATTGTGGGCCACCATAGTCTCTGCAAGCACACCTTTTTCACTTCCTTCTTAGTGCCTTGAGCATCAGCATCATCGCATCAGAGAAATGAGAGACGCAACTCGCATAAGGGATGGAACATGGCGATAGAGTACTCTTTACTGATATTACTATTTCTGTGAATACATTACAGCTATTGTTATGACTGCCTAATCTCTCCAGATCAGCATCTATTATTTGGCCTTCACGCCTTTGGCCTCTTTGTGCTCTTTCTCTTTGTGCTCCTTTTCTTTGTGCTCTTTGTGCTTCTTTTCCTTGATAGGATTCAAGGCAATCTGGTGTTCCGTGTATTCTCGAATCTTGTCGCCCATCATGGAATTGATCTGTAGAGCGGTCAGCCACCGGGGTATGAAATCTTGGCATACGTCAAAGTCATACCTTTTCATTCTGCTCAGTTCGAGTCGCAAGAACCCAAATAATCTTCTTTTGCTCCCTGTTCTCATCCAAAACTTCCTTGACAAAAGCTTGGAGATCATCCGACAAGTATTCCAGTTCTTCTTCCATTGTGCCCGGCTCCTTTGTCGCAGCCGGTGGAGGCGGTGTATCGTTTCTTTCGGGGCTGTTTGGGTTAGAACCAAGTAACTTGCCGAGCTTTGCAGCAAGAGAGCTGTCTTGCTTGACAGCAACCATATGATCCTGCAGCATGGATCGCACCATGCCAAGTCGTGTGCCAACATGCTTGCGGAAAGCTTGCTGAGACTCCAACGAGCGGACCTGTTCGTCTTTGAGAGCATTAAATCGGGACTGAAGTTCCGCGACTTGACTGGTGTAAGTTTCTGTGTCTTGGTCTTTCGTCCTCCGAAGTTCTTCCAGGGCCGCCTCTAGCCTGGTTGTTTCGGAAGCAAGTTTGTCTTCCAAGGCCGCTACATTAGCTTTGTGAGCAGCTCTTTCGGCACTGAGTTCATTGGCCTGGGTCGCGACAGTTTCTTCTAATTGAGCGATACGAGCCTTCAGCATAGCGACCTCGTTGAGGGTTTCTCTGGCTTGTTCCTCCGTAGGGAGATGAATTCCAATATGCTTTGCAAAGACGGTGGCCACAAACGCCAGATTCAACCTCGCGTGACTATTGCATATATCGGCGACGGTCACGAACTTTCTGCAACCCAGTCTTTCGGCGGCCTCCAAGACCGCCTTAGCTCTCGCTTCTTTCTCCGCTGCAGGAATTTTCAATGCCGCCTCCAACTCATCCGTCACATCCTTTCGATGCCCAGGAGCGACTTGCCTGAGTAACAAAAGGTATGCCTCCGAGTCTGTCACATCTTTGCCAAAGTTCTGAATGCGCTTGGATGCACCTGACCGGGCGAGGTGATAATTGAACCATCTCAACAGGACCTGATCATTTGTCAATCCAATCAACGTAGTCAAACTCTCCCCTGGTTCCAATAGGCGAATCAGCTCAGGGTGAGAAGGAAGATTCACATCTGAAAGCAGATGGGCACGAATCAACTGCCAAACAACCCCAAGGACCAGATCTGGCTTCTTTCGAAGGAAGTCTTCAGCAGCAACGTTCACCACGACCGCTACATTACGTGCGGCATCAAGGCAAATGTTGAGGTTATTTGTAGCTTCAAAAAGGTCTTTGGTGTGTTCTTGGGGAACATTGTCTGCCTTCGCTGGGGGAGCGAGGTGCTCTGGGTTGATGTGCGTGTTCAGCTTTTGGATGTTGACTGATTTGGCCTTAATTTCATTGATGATATGGGCGAGAAGAATGCCATCCTGGAATGCGCTGAAAAATGTCTCTTTGGTTATGGGGATATACTATAACAGATATCTTCCAGAGTTAGCAATGCACCGTTCCATATACAGTAAGCCACTGATTCCTTGCTGTAAAGCCCACCTTCGGCTTCAGGGCGGGAACATCTGCAAACAAGTTCTTAATATGCTCGGCATAGGCTTCAATCTCTCGTTCCATGGTTTCTTTCGAGTCTACAACGGGCGCTAACGAAACATCCTGGTATTGAGGTGCCATCTTGGATGGTAATTCGTTAGGTGATCTCGGGCACTCTTGGTTGCGGTATCAAAATGGCTGCAGTTTAACGAGGTTTCCCTCGTCAGCCATGACGGTTTCTTATACCAACAGGCGCGTTTGAGGGTTCTGGAAGCCATTGTCGCAAGGTGGACAGGATTAGATTCTGGAAAAGAGGGCGTGAATGGGTTCTCTGCGCCTTAAAATAGAAAATTTCCCTTCGAAATCACTAGTTCACTATGCCGGGTGCAGAGAAAAGGGAAAAAAATAGCAGCGACAAACTCAA
Organism: Spizellomyces sp. 'palustris'; assembly: GCA_006535965.1. Taxonomy (NCBI): domain Eukaryota; kingdom Fungi; phylum Chytridiomycota; class Chytridiomycetes; order Spizellomycetales; family Spizellomycetaceae; genus Spizellomyces; species Spizellomyces sp. 'palustris'. The sequence goes on along the minus strand of QEAR01000025.1, from coordinate 203,369 downwards.
AGATGCCTTGCATAGCACCCCAGTTATGTGTAGTGAGTGGCTGTCTTCAACACGTATAGGTAGAAAGGTTGGGATCCTGATCTTCAAGTTTATTACAAGATTTACTGCTGTACACCTGCCATGCGAGATACCATCATCTTCTCTGCCATCCTTGGCAATTTTCACTCCTCACAATTGGCCTACGGAAAGCGGCCTGATACCATAATATACCATCATTGAGCGCAGCAAGGACGACAGCATTTATTTCAGTCAAGGAATATGGATGCTTAGATCCAGGGCTTTGCTTGGATAATGTGTCATCTTTGGTATTCACATCTTACAAACGGGTACGTGCAGCTCAATGTTCACAAACTGGAGGACCCGTACCAGGAAGGCTTGGCTTCGCATGCGTAAACAGCATAGCGAAACCTCCCCTCCCCTCCCATCACTTTCGGGACAGACTCTTAACCCCCACAGTATGAGGGCGACCTGAGAGCTGTGTAATCCCTATTCGGATTCACACGTCGAGGTTAGGCCCATGTAGCTCTCCGTCCGAAGAAGGACCTGGCACAGTAAGTCAAGCTCCGATTCTTCAATTGAGTACCTTACCAGGAAGGCTTCGCTCCGAATTAAAGCGCATATCGGAAGGTTGCTTGCCCGTCGCTGCGCGACATATGCACCTCGTAAAGGATCTAAAGCACCGTGTGCCACCATAAACCGCTACGGTACCGTTGTCGCAGCGCCTAACTGCTTTCGTAGAGGTTCTCCTGCCGTGCCCCCTAAGCCCCCTCGTCAACTTGGACACGCAATGTATGCTTCATTTTCAAGCATCTGTATCCCATCCGCTCGGGTGAGGAAGCGTTGCCACAAAGTCGTATGCGTTGTGAACCTTGCGGAATGTCATCCTGTTGGAGAAGTCGGTTGCGTGTGTCCCCTTGTGGAAGGATGCGGAGCCAACGCTGTATATCACATGACAGCATGCTTACTCAAGGGCTGACCAGATCGATCTGAGGCAAAAGTTGGGCTCAATGCCAACCAGCAATCGGTAGGAGCATTCCGCGCTGATGACAGCGGGAAGGATGCATCATGTGGTAGGCGTCTGTCAACCTGGGCAACGGGGGAGTTTGGGATTGGTGCAGATGGGTTGTTCACCCAGCTCATTATCGGGCGTTTTGACTTTTGCATCAGTTGTGTCAGGTGTTTCGGATAGTGGTATTTAGCGCCATGTCATCAATGAAGACATCTTTTCAGCTGTTCATTCATATTGGTTTTGAAGCAATCTTTACATACAAATCTTGGCTGGAACAAAGAAAAATAAAGGTGATAGTAAATTAGGAAGATTGAGACTACAGTCCTATACAAGCTTTGGGGGATCGAGCGCAAGCGGTGCTGTCCAGCTAACGATAGCATGGTCACGGGCAGCACAGGCAGCTCCTTCTGCTGCTCACCGACAAGGATGGTATCGCCTTGGTGTTTGAATTTATGCTGCTTGAAAATGACTAATGACACCGCAAAACGCGAAACACGTAGTTACTTGCATGACGTGGGCATTTCAGATGATTCATTTTCAAATAGCAACGCATAGATTTGTGAAAGATGCGACCACTGTGGTTTCCGCTGCGGGCTTCTCATTTACGCTATAGTGAGATTGGGCATCTGAGAAGAGCGTTACCTACTGTCTGTTGTGCCCGTCCAAGTCACGCACACTTTTTCTCGGAGGCAGGCCCTTCACAGGAAAATCTGAAAGTGGTACCGTTCAGACTTACAGCAGCTGAAGCCGAGGAAGCTTTCCGGAAGTATCATGAAGGCTGGCTTACTACACCAAAGAGATTGCGGGGTCTCAAAGTGGAGCGGCTACTGCTACCATTTTGGGTCGTCAGGATGCAGTTGAGGTGAAGTTCCTCGAGACACCTGTCACTAAACCCTAGAGGCAGTCTTAACGCTGTAGATACAATTAGAGTGTATCTCGTCACCGCTCACTTGGGATTTCATTACTGGACGACTGAATACGACCACTATCATAAGCGGTACAATCGGGTGCGCAAAGTACGTTGGGAGCCCCGAAGCTTTGATCACACCAACCTGCATACCCGATCTCTGTCCGGAACAGAACCTCTAGCACAAGTGTACGCATCCTATCGCTTTCGTCGTGAATACGTCGACGGCGTTCGCAGTCCATCGCTCTGGCGAGAAGCGATCCCGTTCCGTCAATACCGCGCGCCACCAGATGTCGGGTTGGATGCTTTCCAAATGCGGCCAGCGACCGCGGTTGAGAGAGTACGTGAGAGCATCAGGAGGGAGGAAGAATTACTCGCTGAAGAATTCTTGAAAAAATCTACAGGAGCTGATGAGGTTCGCGGGGTTCGTCTAGAATTTGAACTGGAACCCATTGAGGGCAGAGGTGGAGGGCCAGAAGTCGTGCCGATATTTTTATCGTGTTACGTCTTTTCTGCGGAGTACCACGGTACTATTCTGCGGACGTTTGTCAATGGAGTTACCGGCGAAACTGGAGGGCAGAAGCTCCCCGATCCAACGCGAATTGGACTAATAGCCGGTGCAGGTGCGACGCTAGTCGCCCTCATTACCGGAGCTTTCTGGACTGCTTCCGGACTTTGGTGGTGGTTCGTTTTGCCTGCGCTGGTGGGCATGATTGGGGCTCGCTACTGGCCAATACTTTTGTCAACAATTTATGAGACTAGGAGACGCGTTGACGAACAGCGGGAAAGCTGGACGGGCGCCGCTGGCTGGGACCCAGAGGCAGACGCGCAACGGACGAATCAAAGGAGGCAGGATCAAGGAACATATAAAACAACTGACGAACAACCAGGTGCTCGGCCTTTTGGGTCATGGTGGGAGGAATTGCGGCGGCGTGCGGAAGAAGCCGCCAGGCAAGGTGACACTGCAGGAGGACAGACGCGCCAGCAACAGGGTCGACAGCAGCAATATCAGTATAGCGAGCGACGGGAAGAGGGTCACACACGAGCCCGTGCTTCCAACGACCCACTGGGGCTTTATGCGACGTTGGGCATCAAGTCGAATGCGACCAAAGAGGAAATTCAAGCGGCCTTCCGAGGTTTGGCTATGAAACATCACCCTGACAGGGTGACGGATCCCGCGGAGAAGAACCGGGCAAAGGAACAATTTCAAAAGCTTGTCGAAGCGTATACCATTTTGAGAGACCGTAAGTGCACGGGATTCCATTCTGTTTCTGATGAGTAAACGCTGACTACAAAAAACATACAGCCAAGAAAAGGAAGGTATACGATACCACCGGCAGGGCAACTTAGCTGGCCTTCAATTGAATATCAAAAATCCCAACCCGGAATCCTGTAAATTATTAATAACGGCCAGGGAACTGGAAGCATGCCGATTCGTCAACTATGTAATTGACGACCCAACGCCTGCCTATGTCAGTCAACACATCTCCCGAGGGGTTGAGACCCTCGCATGTCGTTAAATTGTTTTCGTCGCCATTGGCAAGATAACTTCACAAGAGAGGATTTTACCCAGTTTTTTGATTTTCATTTGTGTGTCATAAATATGCGGATGCCAACATCAATATTTACAAGAGTAAAACGGGGGATACTACGTACGGAGAATTAACTATACTGAAGTCCTACTGAGCATGTCTCAGTGTGGGTCTCAGGTGTCCATAAGGCCAGTGACAGTTGCACCGTCCACACCCGAAGCCCTACTACCTTTGCCGTTGTCCGTAAAGAGACCAGCTGCTGCCTCGGCCTCTTTTTGGGTATAAGGGGCTTCTTTTAGAACCTTCAGCCTTTTTTTATGCAGCTTTGTCTTATAGTGGTCTGACAGTGCACCTGCATCAGTGAAATGTCGGCCACACTGCGGAAGGTATTAGTACCACATCCAAATACACCTTTCACCACTAACCGCCATTGCCGCTGGCCTCACCTGTATGCAATAGTGCTGTCCCAACCCAGGCAAATCAGCATCCGCAGCCTGTTGCTCAAACTTCTCCGGTGCTTTCATGTCTTCATGAATTTGGTCCAAATCCTTTGTACGTGCTCGGGTTCTCTTTGCCCGCTTTACATCGCGGATACTGTAAATGCCTCAATCAGTCCCAAACAAAATAGAAAGGCAGAAAGGATCTTATCCAGTGGAGGGTAATACACACCCTCTATGTGTCTTTGTTCTCCTGTATCTCGTCATGGTCGATGGCAACTCGGAACGTCAAGGTGAGTTGAATGGGGTGCGAGATAAAAGTGCTCCACACCGAAAAAGAATTCAAATGCTTGGGTAATGGCTTGGAGGCTTAGCATGAGCCGTGACACATCGCGCAGCAGAGGCAAGCGCGAAGCCTCCCCAGCTTGCCCGATGTTGAAAACATTAAACTCAAGACAAACGCTGGTCTCTGCCGTTGCAGTAGGACTCCTTGTGCTCTCCTACCATGCACCTAGTGTTCTAGCGTATACTGAGAATCTTGTAAGTGCTACGCACGTAATAGGAGAGCAGTCGACGGTGGATCTTGAATGGTTTCTTGTAGCGAACAGACGGCGAGCCGCGATGTTGGCCAATGTTCGGTCCAGGTTCTGTACCTGGCACAAACAAGGATGGGATGCTCCGACCGATTTTTACGTCAATTCCGGCTGCAACGAATATCTCCCTTTTGATTTATAATTACCGGGATGTCGAGGTGCTAGGCGACAACGGAAGCCAGCTTCAGATATGTGGGGAGGGAAGAACAATAGCTGACAACAAATGCACAGAAGCGGAACGTGGAAAATGGGTGGTTCGGAATGGGACAACTACATCCGTAGTTTTGAACCGTATCGTGGATGTCGACGCTCTGCCTGCTAATCCGACGTTGAGAGTCAACTATCCTGTCACTCAGACGGGATTCTACTGCATCGTCGCATTACCTGTTGGCGGGCGAATTGACGACTACGCAATGCCGGTGCAAGTTGAAAATCCATACGGGCTTCTTCCCGCAATAGAATATCCCAAGCTACCGGTAATGCGGAATTTATTCTCGTGGGTCATCGTCCAAATTAACGCTCCCTTCTCTTGTGCTAGTTTTATGGCTTTTTGAGCATAGTGTACCTTATTATCGGAGTTGGATGGATGGTCCTATCATTCATGCACTGGCGGGACTTATTGCTGATCCAGCACTACATATCAGCGGTCACGATTTTTTTGACATTAGAAATGTCCTTCAATTATGTAAGTAAGCACAGCCGTGAATCGTTCAGTAAAACATCAACCTCTAAAGACAGGTCAACATAGGGCTATTTTGAGGATTATAATGTCTGGGGACGGAGTTGTATGTATCATACTTCTTTCACTTTGTCCTCCATGTGCTAACCTATTGCTCAGCAAGTACCCTCCTGGTCTTCGTTGTTGTGCTCAATGCTGCCCGAAACAGTGTCTCGTTCTTCATGCTTCTCATCGTCGCGCTTGGGTATGGGGTCGTTAGACCGACATTGGGCCGTACGATGAAGAAGTGTGTGTACCTCGCTTGCGTGCATTTCGTGTGTGGCATTGTCTACGCTGCGAGTTCGTTACTCGTAACCGACATTACCATCTGGGTTCTCTTATTTTGCGTTATGCCCTTGTCTATAACAATGACAATTTTCTACTTTTGGATTTTGAATGGTGGGTATACGTAGAATTGCAAGTTCGGTGTTCACAGACGTACTGAAGAATGTTCTCTTCACCATAGGAATCACGCAGTCTATGGCTCATCTCGAAAATCGAAGACAGGCAGTCAAATTGCAAATGTACCGACGTAAGTTTGAATGTGAGGTCTCGTCGACCGTAATATACTAAAACAGTCTGTGATCTTCAGGGCTCTGGCGACTGCTGGTGGCTTCTGTGGCTGTCATCATTGTGATGTTTATCGTGGATACGGTGCGTTATGCGCGAGTCCGCCCACTGTGCAATTGAGGAGTTCTCAGCATTAACAAGTACTCTTCACCTTAGATATTCTTCATGAATCGAGATTCTCCTGACTGGCTGCCTGATCACTGGCAGGTCCGTTGGTTCTTGCTGGACGGCTGGCTGAACCTTTTATATCTCGCCATTTTCTTGGGGATTTGCATTCTATGGCGGCCGACTGAGAATAATCAGCGTTACGGACTGGATGAGTTGGCTCAAGATGACTTTGATGATGATTTTCGGGTCACCAACGGCAATACAGCTGGCCAGAATCTCAATCTGCGAAAAGTGGTTGCCCGGGATGAGGAAGAAGGGTTCGGGAGTGATGATGACGTGCTAAGGGACATTTCCGACGAAGAGGACGAAGATGAAGACGTGATGAAATGGGCAGAGCAAAATGTGGGACCGGCCAGGTCCTCATTGGACAATCAAGAAGAACGACGACTGAAGGGCCCAGAGAGGGATGGAAAAATGCATTGATTCTGTCTGGCATTGCTTCCTCACATCCACACACCCATTTTCATCTGGCCACGGCGGACCGCATCCGCTCCTGTATTTTCCGAAAAGTGCATTTCCCTACACTGATCTTCGTCTTTATGATTGCCCAAAGAAGAATTTAATATATGGCGACTTGTCTCGGATATATTGGCTCTTGCTGGCAGATTTGATGCATTGTCGTGTACAACTGATTTCTGGGAGGTTCAACCGATGTGCTGTTTTCAGTCCTCCGCTCGTAGGGGTTACCGATAGTATCGTCCTCGGCAGACGACCGGTCCTGGTTGTGGGTATACTTAGGACAGCTGCGATCTCCAAGTGACAAATGCGATCCACGACAACAATCGGCCGTCCAGCAGGAGGAAGCCTAAAAGTGGTTTCTCTTCATCTTAATCTCAGCTTTAGTCTGAAGGCATCGACCCCATTGAGATAATAGCGAGATAGGCGCTTGTCTCTGGCAAACCCAAGGTTTTGATAGAGAGCCAAGGCACCTTGATTTGATTCCTCCGTCTCCAGAACCACTTCGTCCGCATTTTCCTTCTTCATTTCCTCGACAGCCATCTGAACAAGCGTGGAACCTAGTTCGAGAATTTCGAACGTCAGATATCTACACACGCAAGAGTGTTTGTCTCGAGTATCAAGATGTCCTGTCTGTGAGACTTACCGATACGGCGTTTTCTATATCCCTTCGCAACCGCTAGCATGCCAATGTAGCCCCTCATGTCCTCCTTGTGCTTGTCCAGCTTACAAACGACAACCCCCACAACCTCATCTTTCTCTCCATCTACCGCCAAAAAACAAAGCTGTGGCCAGTTATGGATAAAATATCGGTAGGTGTATATGGAGTACGGTTCGGAGAGATCGTTTTCAATGAGGGAAGTTATTGCTGGAAGTTGGAGTTCGGACTGGTATGGGATGTAACGCATGACCGGTATTGCCTGTTTATGGCACCAAAGGTGTTTTCCTCTGATCAACTCACCTCCGTGTCCACGTCCCATCGTCCCCGTGACTCTGCCCTGCGCTGCAACGTCGGCCATGTGTTGCGCTGGGCAGAGGGAGTTTCATTAAATGCTTACAAGTCAATCTGCTAACAACATTCGTTCCAATCTACGGCCTTTACATATCGATACCGATCACATATCAAACGGACGTCATCGAAAGGACGTCCTCAAGGAGAGGACATGGGAGGTTCATTGAGGGAGTCCATATACAGTCATACCAATATATATAGTATATAGTATTTTTGTCGCAGGACACAGATAGATCGCCCTGAAAAACAAAGCTGACAGTTAATACGTTTCCTTAAAACATTGGAGGAAAAGTCGCCTAGGCAGTTTCACTATTGATCAAGAAATGCTCCGGGCGCAAGACAAGTTGGCGTTGAAAATGCTACACAGTCGAGAGAAAAAAGAGAACTTTGATTCGCGCGGCAGTGATTGCAGGATGTGGGGGTCGAACCCACACGGTCTTGCGACCATCAGAACTTAAGTCTGACGCGTATACCAATTTCGCCAATCCTGCTTGTTGTAAAGACCAGTACACATCAGTATATGACGTCTAATCACATATGCTAAGCTATCAGGAGCCTTCTACGGTGTTCTCCCCACACTTTCCTCACCTTCCTTTTGTGTCTCCATCACCGATCGGCGTTGATCTCGCAACGATGCCTGTGTGCACAAACAAAGGTAAACCATTTTCAAGTTAGATGCTCGTGTCATACATACACTTGCTCCTTCCTCAAGCGATCATACTAAACAGTTTTGTCGGGTTAGGCTGCGGTAAAGCATTTGAAGAGGCTTCGAACAGCGATACAGCCTGTGAATATCACTCAGGTGCCCCAGTATTCCACGAAGGTCTCAAGGTATCATATTGCTTCTTGTGCATTGTTTTTGTCACTTAGAGCCTTACTCACATGCGATACCAGGGCTGGTCCTGCTGTAACAAAAAGGTCACAGACTTTGACGACTTCTTAAAGGTATGATGCAGAGAACCACCGATTACTCAGTTGGTTACATACTGTTTACTGATCGCTTCTCTAGATACCTGGATGTACTGTTGGTCGTCATAGCACCGTTGTCGCTGAACCGGAGAAGCAAGCAGCCACCCCTAACCCTGGAATAGCGCCGGTCACAATAGACAGTAATGGAGTGGAAGTATACGGAAAAACTACTGCCAAAACTGGTGCAGCTGCAACGGCTGCGGAGGCGTTTGCTCCCAAGTCCACAGAGGCAAATCCGGTAGTGAAGGAGGAAGATCTCAACGATCCTTGTGACGCACAGATCCTAGTAGGTACAAAGTGCAAGCGGCGTGGCTGTGGGAAGGAGTGGGTCGGTGAAGAGTCCCGATCGGATGAATGCACCTTCCACCCTGGTCAAGCCATCTTCCACGAAGGCAGCAAGGTTTGTCGGGTCAATACCCTTACAGCCGTGACCCTGTGCGAACACAGATGATTGATCCTACCATGTTACGAAATGTTTCAGGGTTGGTCCTGCTGCTCAAGAAAAGTACTCGAATTTGATGAGTTCCTGAAGATCAAGGGCTGTAAGACAGGAAAGCATCGGTTTACGGATGCCAAGGTAACGATGTAACTGCCCTCCTTTTATGACGATCATTATTGATTGCTTGATGGTGCAGACGGATGTACCGGAGGAAGTTCAATGCAGACATGATTGGTACCAGACGCCATCATCCGTGATAATCTCGATCTTTGCAAAAAAGGTCAACAAGGAACAAACATCCGTCGTGTTTACAACTGATGAGGTACCGTTACTTACCAAGATTATTAGAAGTGAACCTTCCCTGATTTTTCATTACCTACAGTTGAAGGTAGACGTGAAGTTTATGGATGGGAAGGTCTTCAAGTTTCATACGCCTCTGTCGCAGCCTATCGATGCTGCTGCGAGCAAATATGAAGTACTGTCGACGAAAATTGAACTTGTGTTGAAGAAAGCAAATGGCATCAGCTGGGCGACCATGGAACCGAGCGTAGGCGTTGTTTCATGGACAACATTTGGAACCACCGGTACGTGGTGTAGCCAGAGTGCACATTTCGCTGTCGCACCGTCCGTTTAACTCAGCTTCGTACCCTAGGCTCGGTAGGTACAGTTGGGGGAAAGGAAGCTGTTGTAGCTGCCGACGCTCCCATTCATTTGCTGAAGAAATAGAGTTGAGCACTCCAACAATCATTGTCAAAGCATCTACAATAGAAGATAATGACTGCAACGTCACAGATATATGTCATGCACACTGCTGTTCAGCTCATTGTATAAATAACGGGATATTGACCACATACATAGCCCTTCTGCCCACATTTCCCTTCATCGTAATTACTATATACAAGTGAACCATAACCATCCTGTTCATAACCCAAATCGACGGCGGTGCAAGGGTGTACCACTATCACGCCGCGTTAGGGCGGGAGTACGTGCACCAGGAGTCGCAATGCGCGATCGCGGTGTCGGCGCCACACTGGCAGCCCGACCTTCCTGCACTCGCTTTTCCGACGCCAGACGCAACTCCTCCTCCATGTTCATCAGATCCCTTCGGTCCTGCCGTCGTTTTTCCTGAACAATGACAAATAAGTTTTGACATTACATAGCTGCGCACTCTACCACAGCCCATACCGTATGACTGAACCCTTTTTCCTTCAACGTAAAAAACATGGGTCCAAGTTCGGCCAACCACTGTGCATCGACGGCGGTCACGCATTGCATAAACTCCTTCGACGTCATTACTAGCTCGTGATAGACGATGTAATCAGGGGTAAATCCACGACCATACAGCGCACTGGTCGGATGCAAGTGGCATGGCATTCCGGTTCTCATGTTGACGTATTCACCTATACCCTTTGATCTAGCGGACTGATGGAAATAAGCCGAACAGATACATTTCCTGTGCCATGTCCCCACAATGTAAGTCAGTACCGGACAGTAGATATTGGCGTGAAGTCATACTCATCACGCACCTGATGACATCCCAGTCATTTCCACAAGATATTAGCTCCATTCTTTGAGTTTTCATGATATCCATCAACTGAGTACGTACTTCCCGGGCTTTTCGCATGGCTTTGGGATGAACAAAGTGTTCGGTACACCAGCTATCTCGATACCTCAACGCGTAATGGACGGTCTGTTAGTATCCCTACTGGGTTACTCTACTATTAAGAGATTGATGGTGCACGTACCCATTGACTTTCCATTGCGTGTAAACATGCAGGAGGGTAAGATGGTCACTTTCGCCGACGAAGAACTTCTCGCGGGCGGCGTCACTTTCTTCTGCCCGCTCCTTTGGTCGGTAGAAAATTGTTGGCACGGAAAGCATGGACACGATTGTCTTCCAAAGATCAATGTAAGTACTTGATTGCGGACAAGTCCGAATCTGCACATTACCCACCAGGACTTCTTCCGTGCACCCAAGTTGTTCGGCTGTTATTAGCATTTTCGATAGCGACGGGTCAAGGGGAAACTCCACCATCGTTCTTCCCAGTGAAGTTAAATCGCCGGTGTTATCCAAAGCCCCCAAAATCCACAATTGATACATAGAGTTCAAAATATTATCCTGCATGCAAAAGCTTGCTTAATACAGCTGGCGTAACCGCATGAGGATGTCCGTACTGACCTGCGGGGGTGGGTCCATGAAGTCAAATTCCAAGGTATTCTGCACACCCAGAGACTTCAATAAAAGCACCACATTCGCAAGGTTTGTTCTTTGGATCTCGGGTATGTTATTCTGGAACATCTCTGATCGGAATGCGGATTCTGTATAAAGACGATAGCAGGATCTAGGGAGACAACACAGGTTAGAATACAAGCAATCATAACACCAATTCAGTGGCCGTTATGCTCGGCATACCCTGCTCCAGTTCGACCTGCACGACCTGATCGCTGATTGGCATTTGCCTGACTGATCGGGGTAACTTGAAGTGCGTCCATACCGATTTTCGGATTGTACACCTTCAACTTGGAATAGCCGGTATCGACTACATACATAATACCGTCGACTATTCCCCATTCGACTTAGCGAATGAGATATTCATGACAGCTGCAGATGTTCCTTACCAGTCAGGGAGGTCTCGGCGATATTCGTCGCGACTACGACCTTTCTCGCATTGTCTGATGATCGCTCAAAAATTTTGGCTTGAAGATCCGCTGGCAGTTGTGAGTAAATTGGTAGAATGGCTAGTGGCGCAGACTCATCGATTTGAGATAATCGTTCTAAATCGCAAAAAACGACCCGGTCAATCACTAAACAGCTAAACGCAGAAAATTGTCGAAACCCCTCTCTTGTTTCGTGCGGCCTTACCTGCAACGACTTGGCAAGTGACTTCAATGTCTTCTTGCCCAGTCATAAAGACAAGAATGTCACCGGGAGGATGTGATAGGTGGATGGCGAGGACTTGTTTCACCGCAGCATCTACGTAGTCCTCCACCGGATTTTTGCTGAACATGATATCCACAGGAAACGTTCGTCCTGGAATGTTGAAAATAGGAACATTGCCAAAAAAGTCGGAGAACTAAGGAAACATAGGATGAGCTACACGATCTTCGTTACATAACTTCTTAGCTCAAGATACCAGCCTTTTCAGCGTTCATCGTAGCTGATGTAACGATCAATTTCATGTCCCTTCTTCTGGCAAGTACTGCGACGGATTGTTAAATGACAAGAAAAGCGTGAGGCCCTAGAGTAAATACCCACTTCTCTTGATTAGACCCATCAGCACATCAGTGTACAGTGCTCTCTCGTGTGCTTCGTCCATCACAATAGCACTGTACTGGTCCAAGTCGGGCGTGTTTAAACACTCTCTGAGGAGAACACCGTCGGTCATGTCTGAAAGGGCAGTAAGGTCAATCGGTGCCGAACTTACACAACAAGATTATTATGCACAAGTGCGTACATTTTATCACTGTTTCCTCGGAAGTGCAATCCTCAAAACGAATAGCATAACCAACTTTATCACCTAATTTACACTGACTTGACGGTTACTAGCGACTTCCTATGGAGACCAGCCTAGTACAACCTACCTCCATCTCTTCGCTAACACGCTTAGCGACTGACATCGCTGCTACACGACGGGGTTGGGTACATCCAATCCGACCGTGACGCGTATATCCGTCTTCATGCAAGTACTGCGTCAATTGCGTCGTTTTCCCTGACCCAGTTTCACCGACTATGACAATAACTAAACGCAGAGCATTATTATGCAAGTCTTCACCCGGCTAGAAGACCTGCAGCGGAACCTACTTTGATTTTCTCGGACCACTCGCAACAACTCTTCACGGACCGAGAACACAGGCAAATACTCGCGCTGCTCCCGAAGAGACTTTGATCGTGCAAACGCACTTACGGCGTCAGATTGAGCTTTCAGGTGAGATGCGAACTGAGACTCTCCTTTGTGACCTTCACCATCGGCTTCGGCTGCTGATACCATGGCACCGCTCAGCTCCGGAATCTGGCGTACTAAAGAAAGAAAGTAGCACTCACCTTCTGCGTCTTCTGTCCTCTTTTTTATGCCCATGATATTCCCCAGGGCGGTTCCAGCTAAATCTAAGGATTTCGCAGCTTTAGCCCGCTCCTGCTGTTCGCGCTTTTCTCGAACCAGCTTGCTCCCCTTTCTGGCAACCACCGCCAAGTCCGACGTTGGGTCACGCACAGACTGTACAGGCTCCAACTGCTTTGTAAAAACGATCTTGCCATCCAAAAATGGCGGCTTCAAATCTCTCACAAGAACGTGAACGCGGCCCTCCTGGTCATCGTCAAAGTCTGTATCAACCTCCTTCCGCTGCACCACTCCGCTTGTCAGCATACGATTTGTTTCCCAAAGATCATTATCGCGGTTGAATTGAGCCTGCCGCGCGGATAGCCGTTTTACTTGTTGTTTCGCCAGTTCCTCCTCCTTCTTTCGATAGTACTCGTCAAATTCAGAGTATTGATTGTATGTTTCGTCCATCGTTCCAGACTCTTCCAAGTTGTACCATTCACGGTCTAGCCGTGTCTGCTCAGCTTCCCATTGATCATATTCTGCATTGGTGGGTTTCCGCATTTCGTCGTCATAGGAGGTTGATTCAGCTCGTGGGGTAGTAAAATTCCAGTCCGATTTGCTGGCTTCACGACCATCCCGCCTCGGTGTCATTCCTCCATCTTGCCGCGATGGGGTCATATCCCATTCACTTCGAGTGACTCCTCTGCTTTCCGAATCCTGTGCGAGATCTTCCCTCGAGTTTCTTCCATTGCCGGCACCATTTCTCGATGACAGATGTAGACCGCCAGCACGGTATCGTTCCTTCTCCTTCCGGTGTTGGCCAAGACGCTGCCACGCCTCATCAGAGACCCCACCTCCATGAGAAGGTGTTTCCATCCCGCGAGCGCGATATTGTTGACCTCCTGTGCGCTTGACAAAGCGACCTCCATTGGTCGCCTCCGAGCCATCTGCCGAGTCTATTCTTGCACGCTTCGAAGGTGCGTCTTCTTCACGAGCTTCCCTTTCAGCCCGCTTCTCTGCCGCTAATCTATCTAAACCCAGTGCCGAGGGTTTTGGCGCTGGTGCCTTGAACATGTGCCTCTCACCCTCTGCTGTTTTACCAGGCCTCACCAAAAGCCCCCCAGCTTTCGGAGTAGAGCTTTCCACTCGATCTGGTCGTACGTCAGCAACGAAGCCATCTGGAACATCCATCCGCTTTGCCGACATCGCCTTGCTTTCTGCAACTGCGGGAACATACTTCACTACCAACTATTCAGCAACCTAAATCTTGCTGTGCCACGCGATTAGAGGCACAGCCAGTAGGATAGTCGAAAGGGCTGACAGGAAATGGGATGCCGTGTCGGTTGCCACCAAATCCCCCCCAGCGTTTTTGATTTGACAAAAAACATGGCTGGTGGTGGAAAATACCCTCCCGTGCTGGTACGTGAAACTAAATACACTCAAGTGCCAATAACTGGAACGAGAGTACTTACACTTTTGTTACTTTTTCTCTGTCGCTACAGATTGACCCAGCAATTGGTAAGTGACGCATCAAACAGTGAATACGGCGCCCGCTCCTCAGGCTTATCTTCATGCTCTGCGTTGCCAGAAAAATGGTACCATATGAAGGAAAACACGCATGCGTACTACAAGCTTAATCGTAGAGCAGTTGGAATTGGGGCGATGCTGACAGTGGTTCTACCGGCGGCAGTCTTCCTGGGCTCCTGGGCGTGGATGGTGAGTTTCGATGTCGGCGTCGTAGTCCAGCTTAACCGCCGCATGACCGCTAATTGAAATGCCCTTCCTATATCAAGGGATCTTTCCAACCCCGTGGTGCTGGCCGAGGTGACAAGTTCTTCTTCTCTACAAAGGAATAAAACCTATATTGCTATGCACCGAGTTTCACGCCTCAACAAGATTCCTAGTCACATTTTCCGCTTTCTATAAATCTATGAAATTGCCTGCCCTAAAAACTCCACTTGCGACGCTATCTGTCTCGTACATATCGAGAGAAAGACGAAGACCATGTTGATTATTGCTCTGGAAATGTCGTGTTTCAATATCCCATATTCTGCACCTTTCTTGGAACATTGCAGGGACTTCCCAGGATTGTGCACACCCTGCGGACCGGGTATTATCTGAACTTATTCTGGCCTTCCACTCAGATTGTGTAAGATTGATGCCACCAAGAGATATGGCTATGGGGGTTTTTCGGTGATATTTATGGGTATTCCACGGTTTTGCCTTCTGGTGATCTCAAGGTAAATACTTGACTTGTCCAATCATCCTCCCCGCGAACTCCGCGAAACCGCACCAATCCTGTCCCCTTACTCCCCTCCACCAAAAACTCTATGTCCGCCTTTCCTTTTAGCATATTTACGGTGCCCTTGACGCTCGGATGCCTTTTAGGGTCATGCTGGATATTATCTCCGAGAAGGGATTGAGCTGCTTCGTCGTGCCGAAGGTGAAACAAAACCGCCTTGAATATGCCAGAGTGGGCTTTTTGTGAGTTAATACCGCCGTAGACCGTCTGCGCCCACCATCCGAGACCGACGGCAGCGAGCCCAAGATAGGGATATGGCGAACGTGGCGAGAGAAAGCGACGGCGGGCGGACATCGTTGACGAAATTGTTGGAAACTATTCGTGAAAGAAGATTGGCCATGGACCAATAGTTGATATGGCAACGACCTGGCGGCACAGCACCGACAAATGTCAGCGTCGGCGCATCTGTCCCGGTGTTACCTACACGATGAGCAATAACATTTTCAATTCTAAGCCGGAACGCAATGCACAACTTCAAGCGCAAGCCACTAGCTCCTCTTCCTCATCAACCCCTCCCTCTGCGTTGAATTCAGTAGTCTCCAAGCTAATGCGAGCCGTAAGTGCTTTGAAAACTCACGGGTGTGAGATGTTTGTGTTTGACTTTGTGGCAATCGAAGTAATTATCTAAGATAGGCTGTGGGCGGGGTTCCCAATGATATCCCAGACGATGACCTCGACCGCTATATTGCTGATACAATATTGAGGGAAGCGGCGGTAGCCAACAAGCGCTACAACGAGATTGGCATCAGTGCCTTTTTGGCAAAGAACAGGTCAGTCAGTCACCTAGCGCAAGTGTCTCTGAGGTGAGAGACCATGCTGAATCTAACCTTCCCAGTCTTCCAAAGGCCAATAAACGCTTTCTAGCAAGTGTTATCCGAAATACAGACGCGCATAATGATGCATTGTTGCGAAAGGAGCGGGAAGAGGCGGAACAACGTCTGCGGGATTTCAAAAGGCAGCAGAGAAGAGAATTGAATCCAAACAGTCGAGATCGACGACGTGCACGTGCGGAAAGCTCATCTTCAGTTTTGGTGGGAAAACGGGCAGATGAATCGCGAAGAAGCATCGACCGACAACGTACGACTAACAAGTCATCACAGTCCCCACTCACTAGTCGACCGTCCTCCCCGGTATGGTCTTCACCCCGGTCCGCTGGAGAGCACAGATACACCCAGTGTGCGATTGTTACTTCCCGCTCACGCTCTAGGTCACCCTCTCGATCTCCTCTGAGAGAACGACGAAGAGACGGCTCGCCGACCTCGTGTGGAGAGAGAGGGCGGAATGGAGGGCGGAAGTCCAAAAGCGCTGAAACTGGTGATATCGTCAGAAGAGATAGAAAGTTTATGGATGGATTGAATCGTGCCCGAAGGTCACAAGGGCCAGATTGCTCGTCAATATCTGGAGAATCCGGCGGCAATGAAGACGTTAGCTCTCTGAAACCTTCTGATAGTCGTTCTGTCCGCGTGAAGCGCGGCCGGGGAGGGGTCGGATCCTCACGACTAGACAAATTTTTCCAAGATGGCTACGATCCAGGTCTGGATATTTCCAACTACGACGATGAAAGCCTGGTTCACTATGTCCATAGGCTGGAGGAGCTGGCTGACGAACAAGTAAGAGTGGAAGCGTTGCATGCAACGGATATTTCCCCTTCACCAAAAAAGAAGCATCGGGAGAGCAGCAAGCACAAAAAGAAAAAGTCCAAAAAGAAGAGCAAGAAGCGAAAGCGGGACGGATCAGGATCGAGCGGGACCGATGAGTCAGACATTGCGGATCGTGAAGATAGATCGAGAAAGCATGAGAGCCGGGCGAAAGCCCACAGCTCGGATTTGCGCGCATCACTGCCGGCTGCATGTCCGTGGTAACAGTGTGGAATCTTCCAGATTCTGCTTCAGGAGAATGTGGCAATCTACTATATAATATTTGTTCCATTGCGACAAGGGTGCTTTCCACTGTACAGTCAGCCTCAATCCAAAGCTCTATCAATCTTGCCATCTGCATCTATGCACTTTCTAGTGTGACAACCACTTCCGCCCTTTCAGCATTCTTCGCTTCAACATTTTCCGGCCGTTGAGGGTACGCAACCGCTTCAAGAAACCATGTCTCCTTTTTCGTTTGAGATTACTGGGACGGTATTCATTTCCAAATGTTCGGTAACGAGGCCGAAGCGACAAAAAGAAGGGAGAAGGTGACGGTACGGCTGAGGGACAGAGAGCCAGGCTGCTGGTGGTTAAATAACCGGAATAAGTTCACTACGGACTCTTCTGGAGCAGATTGTAGATGTAGTAATAGAAGAACTGACCTGGCAACGTGTGAAATACCAGAAGGGGGTGCGCAACGTGTGATGCCAGTGGTGAAAAGGGTGCTAGTCCAACACATTTAAGCACTCATGGTGGCCATGGCGGTCAGACGGAGCACGTTAGTTTGCTCACCTGAAGGTCCTCGCAGTCCCAACACCGCAATGAGTCCTTGGAACAGCACCAACTGACAGTTTTGCAAGCGATGCTGTTATACTGGATATTGACATGTTTTGTATTGAGTCCTCCCTAAAGGTCAACCAAAGCCGCGTTTTACAAAACTTCAGTCGAGATTTGCCATGGATACCCTAATGAAAGATGACTCATTCGAGGGTGGTGGGCGGACCTTCAGATTCCGTCGTCCTCGTTGGGAATGACAGGAGGGGAAGGACGTAAAGTGCGAGTTCGTCGCGCACGTTCAACAGATGCGGACCCAGAGCAGGTTGCTGCTATCGAGCAGCTCAATGGGAATGCAGATCCTGACGCGAATACGTTTAAAATTCTCATTGCTACTGATAACCATGTCGGCTACATGGAAAAAGACCCCATCAGGGGAAACGATTCGTTTGAGGCCTTTGAGGAAATCTTGCAGCTAGCACAGGAAAATGAGGTATTAGCTACCCCTTTTTGATGACTGTGTGTGGTTCTTTAATTCACATGGAACAGGTGGACTTTATATTGCTTGGAGGAGACCTCTTTCATGACAACAAACCTTCGCGGAAGTGTCTACATACCACCATGACGCTGTTGAGACAGTACTGCCTAGGGGAACGTCCATGTCAGATGGATTTTTTAAGCGATCAGAAGGAGAACTTCCCAAATCGGTAGGGCCCCATCACTACTGTGCAACGACACAGGTTTATAGCTTTGTATGGAGCAGGTTTGCTACTGTTAATTATCAAGATCCCAATTTCAATATTGGTATGCCAGTATTTTCTATCCACGGAAACCACGATGATCCGTCGGGGGTAAGCTGATAGCATAAAATCGTGCTCTGCCATAGCCTTTTTGTTTACAACCTGCCATCAGGATGGTAGTCTTTGCGCATTAGACCTTCTTAGCGTAGCAGGATTGGTGAACTACTTTGGGAAGCAAGTTGAGGTGGATGATATCTCTGTTAAGCCAATTTTGCTGCAGAAAGGGACAAGCAAGCTGGCTCTTTATGGATTGGGAAATGTGCGAGACGAGCGACTTCATCGAACGTTTCAAAAAAAAAAGGTCAAGATGTACCGACCACAGGAGGATACGAATGAATGGTTTAATTTGATGGTAATACATCAGAACAGGTAGTTTGAAACCTGCGATCGTTGGTCGTAATATTTCGTGGTGATTGTGCGTAGCTAATATCTCTTACGCCAAAAGAATAGCGCATGGCCCCACCAACTTTATACCCGAGAATTTTTTGGATGAATTCTTGAATCTGATCCTCTGGGGCCACGAGCATGAGTGTCTAATAGAACCAGTTCGTAATTCCGTGCAAGACTTCTGGATTACCCAACCTGGATCATCTGTTGCTACATCTCTCTGTGAAGGCGAAGCAGTCCCTAAGTAAGCTCTTGGTTTCTGGAGGAAAGCTGCGTGAGCTTACGCAAATCTCATGTTGCAGGCATGTAGGCCTCTTGAGTATAAGCGGCTCGGAATTTAAACTGGATCGAATCCGACTAAAGAAAGTACGACCGTTTGTGATGGACGAGGTGATTCTGAAGGAAGTGGAGGGACTTCGACCAACGGATCAAAACATGGTCAATGAGTTCCTCCAAGACAGGGTCAGTGCGCCGCTCACTGGTTTGTGTTGAAAGTTCGAGCACCTTAGTAACCTTCCCACACCAGGTGACTGAGCTTATTACCATTGCGATGAACGAGTGGAAAGAGCTGAACCCCGACGTACCCGAAACTGAATGGCCCAAACCTTTGGTGCGCTTGAAGGTATGGGATGACCGGGACGATCTGTGTTGCAGAAACATATTTTAAGTTTGACGATGTGATGTGTTGTGCAGGTGGAGTACGGCGGCGGGTTTACTACATTCAATCCCCAGCGATTCGGACAATTGTTCGTGAACCGAGTAGCAAATCCAAAGGATATCTTACTTTTTTACCGGAAGAGAGCCTCCACCATTGCAACAGGTGCGCAGGTTCTGAAGCACTCTCATCGATTGGAAGTTTGGAAATTAAATCAATATCATCGTGTCATTATATCCTTATAGCCAAGAAAAAGACGGAGCTCGTTAATATTGAAGCATTCTTGCCCGAAAAGCTGGAAAATTTCAGGGTAGAGGATTTAGTAACGGAGTACCTGAATGCTCAGAATTTGGATATTCTGCCTGAGAATGAGCTCGCTGATGCGGTCAGAATGTTTGTTGAAAAAGACGATAAGGATGCCATCAAAGAGTAAGGTTTCGTAATTTTGTAAAAAGAGTTTTGCCTCTTCACGATCATTCCGGACTAAGTTTTTCGCACCACAAGTTTTGTGGTGGAATCTTTGAAACGAACACGCGTAACATTGAGCGCTCGCCACCCGTCTGCTGTGGACAATGATGATGCGATAAAAGAAGAGGTATTGGGATCATCAGTCGGAATAGCGTCTTCATAGCTTGAGTCTCACAAGAGGTCCCATATGAAGATTGAAAAAGAAAAAAAAAAGCGGTTTGAAAAGTTTGCAGCTGAAAGTGACATGAGAAAGGCGAACGGAGGACTCCTTTCGACCTCCCGGAATGTACGTTGCGCGGGTAACATTCATGGCGGCCGCTTTCGGAACTTTGAGTAACTTTAAAGGATTTCTCTAGAAAGCATCGAAGCGCACATCCGCAACGTCGAGCAGAGGGAGCAATGACGAGGAAGATGATGTGGATCTTGCAGTGGTGATCGATCCAGATGACGATGATGATGCTCCTCCAACTGCAGCTAGTAAGGACACGAGGAGAACAGCTAAAAGCAAAGCTACAACAGCTAGAGGGCGAGGAAGGGGGCGAGGACGAGGACGGGCTGCCTCAAGTACGAAAAGCACTCGAAGTCCATTGACGACTGCAAAGGTCCGTGATTACCATCATGTTCAGTATGATTGCTTGGAGCTGAACATATACATTCCTCCAGGTGGTAGACGATCAAGACGATGATGGGATTGAAGATATCGACGACGATATTCCAGCATCGGCAAAGACATCGTCTACTACTGGGCCGACATCCACCCAGAAGCGCAAATTACCAACGTGAGAATTGGAAAGGTCTTGTTGTAATCTGTTTCCTTGCTAAAGGTATTTGCAGGTCTATTTCAGCGACAAGCCCAACCCCATTAGCCAAGCGTACGACCACTACCAGTGGCAAGTCACGTCAAAGTAAACTGAATTTCGGGGCATCGCAACAGCGAGCCATTGTACTGGATGACGATGACGATATGACCTTTTCAAATTTTCGAGATTCCATTGGTGGCGGCCGCCCGAAGAGATAGACGTTGAGGTGTCTATGTCCAAACAGCCTCCACCAACATGGTTCAGCAGGTCATTCGTACGACCGGGACGGACGACGGACGCTGCCACAGAACTTCTCCTCTGCTACATGTCATACATATTATTGTAAAAATTTGCGTTTTGATTCATATATTCAGCCGGCAATATTCTGATATTTTGAGCGCTGTATTTGGCGGTCGGCCTATTTGATCTTTCTAATCAGATCTACTTTGAAAATGCACCCTAACTTTACACGTTTCTCTCCACAAAAGACTGGATGAATCCTTCTAGAGTAACAGGGTATTCTGTGAACACTACTTTTCCGTCCTCAATAAAGGTGTTTCCTTGCAAGAACACTTTTCGCGGTTGCTTTTGAGCCAACGCGATTTCGCGGTACTTTATCCAGTCATCGGAGACCGTCGTTTGTTTGGTGTAAAACCCAAGTCCGTTATCGGCATCTGCAGTTGCCTTGTAGATTTGGAGCTTAGCCAGGAAGTCACCGACAGCTTTCACCCCCACGGTTTCGATTTTACTGCGATCGAGATGAATGAGCAGGTCGTCCGCACCCGTTTCCTCAATTCTCACAAGGCCAGCTTGCAAGAAAACTTGTAGAATGGCATAACGGGCTTGCATATGGGCCTGCCCCCATTTTTTCGATTTGGGATCTGATAACAAAGAAAGATGGTCAATGGCACGCGCAACATATTCTTCCGAGGCTGAACTTACCGTAAAATTCCAGCGCGAGGAGGCCGGCGCGCGCCATTTGGAGATAGCAGACGTAAATGATATCGGATGCCTCCTGCTCTTCACCATGTCCGAAGATGTTCAGGATCTCTCTGTCAACACACAAGTACATGGCCACGGATTCAGCACGGCATTCTAACCGCAAGCAATCCTTTAGCATTCAGAAAACAACTAGGGCATTGCAGTGTAGATTTACCCTCGTACGATGCCGCAGCGGCTTTGAAAACAGATCCCCAGGTTTCACCTGGTTTGTACCATGTCGTTACTGGTTTGCCAGTTAAAGGAGAGATAGGAGGGTTTGTGTGGTCAAAGTTAAATTTGCCGGGTGCCTCTTCTTGAAGAAGCTTTCCACTGCCGTGGCCTGAAAGTGTTTATGTTATTCGCGGGGTCTCTCCGAATGATGTCTGCCTGCAATGGTGATATCTACCCAAGAGCTCGTGCAAACCAACTTGCACCTCGAACGCCGGACCCCGGTACTTGTCGTACACAGCCAAATCATCAGACTTAATGAACGTGACCTTCTCATTTGGTGCCTTTGCGCTTAAAACGTTTCCAAGCGATACATTTTTAAAGCCTTCTGTCATTCGAATATCATCGTACTGACAAATAGGGGCTTATTAACAGCAACCTCTCGCTTCAGGCATTTACGGACTTAC
Organism: Spizellomyces sp. 'palustris'; assembly: GCA_006535965.1. Classification (NCBI taxonomy): domain Eukaryota; kingdom Fungi; phylum Chytridiomycota; class Chytridiomycetes; order Spizellomycetales; family Spizellomycetaceae; genus Spizellomyces; species Spizellomyces sp. 'palustris'. The sequence continues at coordinate 181,080 of QEAR01000025.1, read as the reverse complement.
ATTGGGAATGTTGATGCCTGCTGGAGGCGAACCAGACGTGGCAAAGGTCACCACTTCAAGACTGGTAAAGTCAGGTTTGTTGAATTTGTCTTTCTCGAACTCTTTTGCCCATGGAAGGCGCCCGACATAAGTTTCGGCACTGTTGACTAGTTTCTCAAACTTTTGGGTCATCTCCTTGTTGACTACTGCCACAAAACCTTCCCATTCCGCCCTGACACCTGCCGGGTCCCTGTAAGTCTCAATAAACCCAATGTTGCTCTCAACTATTTCAATGGAAGCGTATGAGTCAATATTCGTATTAATTTAAACGAGGTAACTACCGTTTGGCCCAACATCGCGAATCCAGTGTCTTTGACTTTCTTTATGCGCGTCAATGGAACCAGTGCTAAAAGATTCTGCGTATGCCTCCAGCATTTTTTTTTGATGGTCATTGGCAGCATACGGAATGGTCAGTCGGATGTTGTCTGCAATTTTGGTCATGTTGCCTGCAAAGTCGCCATATATAACCTTGACAACTTTCCCCTCCGATATCTCGAAAGTCTCCGGCGCTTTCGTGACTTTGGCTGATGCGATCCTGAGCTCGTACTCGTTCTCGGATACTTTGAAGAGTCGGGTATTAAGTGCAGAGATGTTTTTTTGTTCGAGTAACGCTTGCACGAGTTGAACATCATGCTTTGAGATGTTTGGCGAATAATACCCAGATACGTGTCCATCAGCCGGGAATCCAATCAGCAATTGCGCATCTGGCTCTGCCGTATATGCGGCATCCCGCACTTGCTCAAATAGCTTGATTGCTGCTTCAGATCCGGACGCTCTTACAATCTTTTCAAAATCATTCACAGACAATCGAGGCAAGAACTTTGTGTCGCCAAAACTCTTGTAGTTTCCCAGGTTGTTCAAGACCTGTTGCGTGGATATACATGAGGTGAATGAAGGTCTCGGCACACATCTGGCGCGTCCACGAATACCTGTTCTGCATACTCTAAGAAATACTTCCATGCATCGTCGGACACCTCCGCCTTGGCTTTGAGCGGCGTTGTGTCTCTCATGCGTGGGATGCTTCCAGATTCCTCTTTGTCCGTAAATATTTCAATGAACAGACTGTACAACAACGGAGCTTCGCGAGATATGGTTGTTGACAGGACGCGAGCACCCTCCCAGGATGCACGTCCAACATAGTGCGCGTACAGCTGTTCCTTTTCCGTCAACGACTCGAAATGCTGCTTGGCTTCGAGACGGCAGATGGGAGCATCGGTGTCTGTGGATTGTCAGGTCAATACCGAGTTCACATTTTACCATCGCCATCTAACACCCACCGGCAAGAAAGTGTTTTGAAGTCATGGCTGTTGTGACGTGCCTACGATAAAGAGCGCGAGGAAGATGTAAGCTCACCAGGGGGTAAGTGCGGCGAATTGAAATGGGGACAAAGCGAAGAGGCATGGCCGTCAATGCTTCACCAGTTACGTTCGTGACTCATGCAGATGTATAAACAAAGGCGATAAGGCCGTTCATTTTTCCTCCCCACGATCTCTCGTCCAGGCAAACATGGCTCATCGCCAGCAAAAGACGGCAGCAAGAATCATGGGCTTCCATTGGCGCTGCGGACACGGACTGGGTTATTTACAAAAAAAGAATACTACTTGCATTCATGACCGCTTCTCGTAGCTAACTACACTACCATAATCCCTCCACAGCTCAAAGTTCTATCCCTTACTCGCTATCCACCCACTGTGATGCAATCTGGGGGTGACATGGAGGATGGTGAGAAATATCCTTTACTTGCGCAGCTAATATGACTGACCTCTCCAATATACGGTAATTGATATCGATCCAAAGAATCTGCATTTACATACGCCTTGTAACTATCGGGCATTCGGTCAGCTCAGAATGGAGACTTCAAAAGAGATCTCAGTAATCTTTACTTACGCCAGCCAAGCAGCTAATGCGATTTCAACAAGGAAAATTAACCACACAAGTGTCGTTGCGGAGAACAAACTGAAAAAAAATTGGACACCCTTCACATGCACTACATTGGTACACAAATCTCAAAGAGTACAGAAGGCCATTTGTAAATACCAGGATGCCAACAAAGGTGATAGCGGATTGCCAGGCGTGAAATCTACAATTGTATCGATAAATTAGATGTGCGAGGGCCTAACGTAAAGTGATGGCAGCGAACGTAGCAGCGATATGCGCTAGAGCCCAAGTGAAGCCACTGACCGAACGTAATCATTTTTGGTTTCAAGAATCAAGAAAAGCACTCCTGAAAGCAGCTGCAGTTTAGCCCAGTTTTTTTGACAACTAAGGAAAGTGACAGTAGACCTCACCAGTGACACAACCGAGTACATAACACAACGCTGCCTCAATGTCTACCCTGGCACCCAAACTGGTCTCATACTTATTTACGCGCTCTGCCGCATCTTGCTGCTGTGATGCTTGGAATGGGGGAGCGCCGTAACCGCGCGGAGTGGATGAGGAAGACGGTGGGTGAACGGATGTTGATGAAGCTATCCCTCCCTGTTGATAACCTCCCGTTCCGATACGAGGCTCTGGTGGGGGTGGCTGATAGGGAGAGAACGATGAAGGGGAGCTCATATTGCTGATGTATGGAGTTAAATTGGTCCCAAGGACAACGGCCAGGCGTGAGTCATCAGGTGCTTCAACTTTGGCGGATTGCCTAAGCACAATTAGTATGGCATATTTCATCATGCATACACAAAGAGAAGGGCCCAGAAGTTGGCGGTATGTAATTAAGAAATAAATATGAAGAATATCCATCGATTATCCTGACACTGGAATGGTGAAACCAGTTCTCGTGGTATATTAAAGGCTGCTCTCTTCCTTCCCTCTTCTTCTTCTGCTTTAGATCTCATCGCTCAAGGTCGATCATTGCCACAGACGACCAAGTTTAACAATAAATTTGTCCTTGTAGTGTTGCGATAGGCCATGGCCATGCCCAACCCTCTCCATTTGGCATGCAAGCTGCTAATATAGTCAATAGCTTGATCGCATTCCTGTATTGACCACGAGGACATGCATGTGTTATCTGCTTGCTGAAAACTTGCTTTTCAAGTTCTTGTTTTGCACCAACCGAACGTTTGGGCGCGCACTCATAACTGCATGTTACTGGATCTTTGTAGCTCAGAAGGAATATTTCAAGCAAATGCGTTAGAAATATGTAACACAAGCGCGAGCTTCATTGAATATAAAAGCAGTCCAAAAAAGCTGGAGGACCCCCGTAAATAATGAAAATCAGTTGACCCTCAGATACAATGCCCCCATCAACGGATTTAATACCCAAAACAAGACAATGTCGTCAGCCATCCAGCAACTTCTGTCTGGGATATGGCCATCAAAATCATCCATGGTTCCACTACATATGGTCCTATTCGCAGCCCGTCAACCATAAGATTTATATGTGCAGCCCTGAAGATTCCCTTTCGGGCAAGGCCAAGCTTGCGTGGGATCTCGGATCCCAGTAAAGCCTACTCCGCCCAGGAACCGGACGCTAGCGTGGTTGCCGGGTTATACGAGCTAGCATGCAAGAGCGACGTGGTTTGGGACGATTCCATAGATGCAGAAGACATAGAAAAGGACTGCAAGCATCCTGCAGACAAACAAGCAGGAAACACCTCCCCCAGACCGAAACTTGAACCTCCGACATCTACGACCGATGTTTCAACTGTAGCGGAGAAAAGTGAACCGAACACAGACCTTGATGTCGGAATTGAAGCTCTGTTGTTTGTTATTTCAAGCATCCCTGCACGTTATATCAAATATAATAAGATATTGGCTGCAAAAATGGACCAGGCACTGGCGGAGGTGGACATTTTGCAGCGAGCGCTTGCCGATCTTTATGATGAAACCAAGAAGGCCGGTTGTGAGTCGAGCACTACGAACATCCCGCTTGAGACAATGCGCACCTTCATCCAGTACCGGATAGCGACTATCTTATCCGATGTTTGGTCTTCCGTTTGGCACAAATTCGGTCCGAAGTATCGACGATATCATGTAACAGATGTAACAACCTCTGCAGCGCTGGAAAGAGCCGAACACTGCCTAAATCGCCTTCATGTATGGCGCCGCACGATGGACGCACAAACTTGGAATCAGATGAAAAAGAGCTCGACCATGGGTCACTTAATCAATGTCCCTAAGCTTTGGCGACGAGGAAGATACAACCCGCCTGTTGTTGAGATAGACATGGCAGAGTCGTTCGGCGAAACTTCTTGGCGATATCTTTCCCGTCCAGCTCACAGCCCACGAGCCCCCTCGAACCGGTGCACTCAAATGGTGGACTCATTATCCGCTATAAGAGCAGTGCGTCTGTTGTTTATTGACGCCATGGTACGTACAGGCCTGCACCAAGACGAGCAGCTCGCTGCAATGCTACAACGTTTGATAGATCTGGAGCGATCGTCACGGCTTGCCGAGATACCAGAAGTCGTAAGGCATTCATTTTCGTATCCTAGCAGTTATGTAGAACGCACTCTTTGTAGAGAATTTGGAATTAGAAAAGGTTAGAGTCTGAAGTAGTAATATCGTGACGTGGCAGCGAGACGTCAAGGCAAGTTTCATGCATGAGATTTGATATTGAATACAAGTGGGGCGGCATAACATCTACAATGAAAAGAAAAGCAAGAGAACGCGTCCAGAGTTCAATGTATCACAGCAGTCAAATGGCACTCGGTTCGCCCAAGGCACAAGCCATCTCCTTCAGAACCATATCGGCGCTCTCAGGTAAATTGTGACAAGTCCACGGAACTCGGCCTTTGTTCTTAAGGATATCTTTGTCAAGGTGGTAGAGTCCTGGCAGACGGGTGTTGGAGAGTTGACATTTGAAAAAAAGCGCAACCGTTCCACTCACCATGGCCCGGATTCTTTGAAACCCTCGCAACTTCCCTAAGGAGGTCACCGAAATCCTTAACATGTTTGGTCTCCTTTTGCAGGAAACGAGACTCGACCACGTCCATCAAGGCATAATCTTTGTTCTGGTCGGCGACTTCCGTGAGGCGCTGGCAGTCTTCGAAAATCGCCTTTTGGATATGCAGTGCATCTTGCATAGGGCGAATTCCATCGATCGGGTGCGTATTGATCTCAATCTTGGGAGCCGGAATGTCCTGCGTTTTTGTGACAGCTAGTTAGACTGGTGACAATGAAAGCGACAGAACATGCTCTCCTTACCATGGGATGCGCTTTTCCTCCACGCTGGATTGCATACTACCCAAATGGATGAAATGAACTGTTACAAACCGTTGGATTCTGCCATGATATACTCTGTCCTTTTTCTTACCTTTTCAAGGTAACAGGCATCTGCTAAGCACTCCAGTGCTGATTTTTCGAACAATCTAGATACAGCCGTGCAAATCATGTAAGACATGGCATGGATTTTAGGTACGACACGGTGGAGACTTACAAGGAGAATCCATGAAGGTTAACATCAGCACGAGAGCAGTCTGAGGCGAGCTTCTTATAACCGTACCAGCCTCTAAGTTCCAGGTTGCAGTGCTTGCTAATGGCCTGGAAGTGTTGTCGTCAAACAACTTGCTACGTCGCACACCTGGATAGGTCCCTGAATATGGCTATTCCCAACTACCTACCTCTTGGACATCAGCATTAAAGCTGGCCGACCTGATACAATCGTCCATATTGGCATCGCTGATTTCCTTGATATATTTCCGCGCAGTCTCGCCTCCGTGGGTGGGTTCAGGCATGTTAACGTGACGAATAACCAAAGTGTGGAAAGATGAGGTGGAAAAGATAGTGGGGTTAACAAATCCTGCCAACTGACTTATACTTCACAGAACATCCCGCAACTTTCTGCCAGGCAGACATTACATAAAAGAAGGCTTGCAATGGTGTCATAGGACATAACTCATCGTGTCATTGTTGCATCTTTTGTATATGGGACTCAGTATGACATGCCAAACCGATTTGATGACGGGGAGCTACTGTACCTGCGGGATTCTGTTACGTAAACTTCTGTCCGACTAGGTCGGACCAAAACACGTGACGCTGTACCAGTACTTTCGAGCACGACAGGCCCAGGAACTCATATTCTTAGATCAGATCCATGAAGCGCAAAGCCAAGTCAGCAGAATACGTTGAAGATTCAGAGGAGGATGTCTTCGACGCATACGATAATGAAGACCTAGATGGCGTTGATTCTGCAGAAGAAATAGCCCCGAAGAAGAAGGTGAAGGCTGCTGCAAAGCAAGGCCCAACAAAGGTCAAGGAACCCACCAAACAGTCCAAAGAGGGCGAAAACGACTCGAAAACTGGAAAAGATGGAGAATACATTCTTCCTTTAGATGGAAAGAAGAAACTGACTGTCCAGAAGGTGTGCTTACTGCAGTCTCCCCATCTATCTATTTCGAAGTGTTACTAATTACGAGTCCCGTTGGATCTAAGTTCAAGAACCTTACCCTGATTGGGATACGTGAATGTATGTGGTGATGTGAAATTTACAGGCGCAAATTTAAGGTCTAATCGTATCTGCCTGTTGGCTACCATAGTTTATACGGATAAAAATGATGGAAAAGAAAAGCCTGGAAAGAAAGGTACCTCAGGCTGTATTGACCAAGTGATGGATGACTTTCTTGCTTAGGTCTCCAATTCGACTTTTCCAGGAATTGCGATTTCGCCCGCTGCTTGGACAACATTGAAGTCTCATATAGCAGACATTGATGAAGCTATCAATAAGTTAGAGAGCCAGTAGCAAGCGAGGACTCACGCGATCTACTGATATACATAATGCATGTAAATTTGGTCATTTACACGATGCGTAGGCTGCCAGACGTCGGAAACCTCTGAATCACGCAAGCACGACCCCACCTGTGTTCAAAGCACATTTATCACCGTTCACATTTCATTGACTCAGTTCAATCAATATAATCGAAGCCGTCTTCATCCCATCCTTCTCTTCCTCTGCTAATAGGAATAGTTTCTCCCCTTTACATACGAGAAGATTTAGAGATCGTATCTTGTCTCGTTTTGTCTCGAAAACATGGACGATTTTGCCTGTTTCGCTGTTAATTACGTCCACAACGGCTGTGGAACCCGCGACCAGATAGTCATCGCCCAGTTTACCTAGAGGTAGGGTCAATGATACGAATCTTCTTCCTTTGCACCACAACAAGGATGATTTACCAGAGAACGTCAGTGAGTTTCGCCATGTTAGTGTGCGATTCTCTTTCATGTTGAGATGTAGCTTTGTCATTATTCCCATATCTGCAATCAACATTGTTTAAAAAGTGAGCAGCAACCATAACGGTAAGTTGGCAAATCACGTAACAACACATTCAGACTTACGTTCATAGCATAATACAAACAGCTGCGAATACAGAACACCTCTTACTGGTGGGCCCAACTTGTCCTCTGGAACGCCAGGAACCACAATTTCCTCGACGGTCACAGTTTGGAGGTCCACCACCTTGAAGCGGGTGGCCGTTCCAGCATACAGCCGCAGTTCCCCAGTCGGAGACTCTGTTATATCTAGGCTTGTGACTTTAAAATCCACCATTATTTCCTTTTTGTAATTCAATGACAGCATTATACTTTGCAGTTGAATATGACATGTACGCGGAGAATGACAAACCTTTAACTTCATGAATTTATTGAAAGGATGAGGCGCCCATTTAAGTACGAGCAACGATTTAGGTGTAGCAACGCACAAGTATATTGATGGGCCGATTCGAGCTGTCAGAATTGGCTTGTAAGTATGTGCCCGAATCTAAGCAGAATGTATAACTGACCAAGAGAATAAAATTGGCACCCCTTTGTCTCCTTCATCTTTTTCAACTTGGTCTCCGTTTCAAACTTTTGACGTCGTTTGAATTTTGTAGTGGAAGTCATGTCATGTGTCGCAACCATGTCATATTTCCCTAGAAGGTCTGTTAAGAGTTGAGGAATGGATCTTTCTGAACGTGGCGACAGTACCGGATCTCGATATAATGATGTTTAAGTCCTCTAAAGCATTTATCTGCTCATATCGGCGTGTCGATAAGGGTATCATTTTCGGGTCTTTTTCTAAAAAGACGACTCGAGATGTGAGGGGTGAGAGCTGAACGGGCGGGGCGAAGTAGCCTGATGGAAGGCAACATTACCTTTCGTCTCAAATCCAAACAGCCCGTCATCTGTCCCCAACAATAGCGTGTCGCCTACCAAATGCGGGAGCGGGGGTCGTCAACAAACTTTGGAACGTACGGCCGACGTCAACTATATCCGCGCAATACCCAAAAATTCTGCACAGTTCACTTGAATTGCCAGTCGGCACATTCTGCTTGCTTTAAATGTCTAGACCAAGATAGGAGTAAGAACCCTCGGTAAATATTGCTCTATGGGATCTAGGTACATACTGGTTTGCGCTGTGGTATTGTCTCCTTCTCGTTGCTTTGCTCTGGTTTTTCGGGAACAGCAACGCGCTCTACAAATGCTGCGGATTCCTCCTTAGCATGCGACGGTATCTTCTTTATTGTTTTGTTCCTTTCGTCCAAAGGTCCCAGTGTGTCTTCGTCATGTCCTTCACTTTCTTCAATTGACCTCAGTGTGTCGCTCTTTGGGTCTTTGACACTCAACTGGACGTTTAACTGGATAAGCTCATGTCTATGACGCATGAAAGATCCTCATCAAACCTGCTGCAATGTTTGATCTAGTGCGGTATCCATGTTGATTTCGACCTTTTGTGCCGTCGCTCGCTTTTTGACAGTTTCTGCCTTTTCGCGGGCTTCATCATCATCTTCGTCTTCGTCCTCGTCCTGCCCTTGCGGAAATAGAGGATTCTTTATTCCTTGTACGGCTCGTAGTCGTTTCGCTTCACGCGTCCGTTCAATAAGGTTCGTTACAATGTTTGCAGGGTTACCTTCTGGTCTGACGAAAGGATGCTGGAGCAAAGAGATAAGCTTTGCGATACTAGAAACTCCCTTAAGTTTCTTGCTAAATACTCGTGCACTTGGATAAAGTGTACCTGCAGAAGCTGGTCGGCAGTTGGCCGCTTGTCTGGATCCTTCTCCAGGCAGACATGCAGGAAATCTCGAAATGCAGGCGACCTGGCCACAATTTGGCATAAATGTTTAATGATGAGTCTCTGACATTCCATTTCTTGCGGCAAGATCCCACCATTTTGTCTGGTCTTTTAGCTTGGGTGGATCCAGTTTCGGAATCATGAATAGTACTCGCATCGGATGCATGTCAAACATTGGTGGGGAGCATTCAGCCATTTCCATCGCGGTGATTCCCAATGACCACACATCGGCCTATCACATATACGGTGAAGACAAGGATCATATGTTCATCTTGAAGGGTGCTCTGCTTACCTTGTAATCATATGCTGTGCCTTGTTGCTCTGCTGTTATCACCTCCGGAGCCATCCTAAATACAACAAAGGTGAGCAGACATGATATCCATGGATGAGTTCAGAGAGAAATTGGTACCAGTATGGTGTGCCAATGAAAGTATGTCGCTTGGAAAACGTCCTTGTCAATTGCGTTGATACCCCAAAATCAGCTGCAAGGCATATCACAAGGTATTATTAAAAGGCAAGTCCTTATGGGGTATAGCCTACTCACCGATTTTGATTTGACCATTTTCAGTCATCAGGATGTTGCCTACCAAAATGAGAGAGAACGGCCATCATCGGTCTGAGGTTTCTGAGGAGTACTTTCCTCCATGACCTTACCACATTTTATATCTCGATGCATCTTGTTGCAGGAATGGAGGAATGCTAAGCCCTACAAATTAAGTCTCGTTAAAGCAATCGGAAACCATAAAGGAAGTGCGACAATGATATTTACTGTCAAACTCTCCCGAATTATGCATGTAATTTCTTGCTCTGTAAGTGCACCTCGCAGTCCTAAAGGACACAGTGTTAGTGACAATAGTTCCCCATTAGCACACGTGAAAGACTCGAACCATACCTTTATATGAAGCTTCTACCGAACCTCCCCCACAAAACTCCATAACAATCTGAGGAGAGTAAATAAGGGGAACTCAGTATTTGGTGAAACAAAGGTGGCAATTTTCTGGTAAAGGAGACGCCTGGATCTGCGATTCCATGTCGTTCGTGACCCACCCAGATGTGCTTCTGTCCTCGTACAGCCCCCTTCTTCATATAACATCCGATATAGGATACTACATTCCGATGGTTACAGTCTCGCAGAAAGTTCACCTCGTGAAGGACGTCATCAAGTTCTTCTCCGGCTTCCAGTTTTATCACTTTTACCGCCGCCAGTTCCCCAGTAACACGACTGCGTGCCTAGGAATGGAGAGACGAATAACATGAGAAGATCGTTAGATATTGCGAAAGTTTAGCTGCTCATTGCTCACTTTGAATACTTCTCCATAACTGTCGGAAAGAGGGAAGGACAGTGAAGTGTTAGAGGGGCAGATTTCAGTTACTTGGGTGCACGAGGTACCTTCCCGTTCCGATATGCTCCATTAGCTCATAAAGGGTATCAGGATCCTCTTTTGCGGCGATGCCGCTAAGCGCTCGCTTTGCTGACATGCTATTGAGGGCCGCCTTATGATATTGGGCCACTGGTGTTGTTTGGACTATCAGCAGGCAGTAATCAACGGATCTGATTTTGTCCGTTTGACTGAGTTCTTCTTTGACGGCAATCGACAAATGCTATTATTTACAAATGGGGTGCACTCTCTCGATGCGCAAGCGTCGGTTTGAGTTGTCGTTTTTGGTTCAGAGTATGCAAGTGTTTACCCTTGGATGTAGTGCGGGATATTCTCTCGCGTTGTCTTTCGTAAGCGCGGTCACATGCTCTTCGATGATTCATCCGATCGGACCGTGTGTGCACAAAGCCCATCTGTTCTACCGGCTCACCCAACATTCATCTACACAATGGCCACTCCCAGCGAGACCCACTACAGTGCGACGCAATCTTACAAAACCTCAGATGGAGCTACCATTGCTTACCATATTCTTGGAGCCGAAAATGTGGGAATACCGCTGATACTTGTCATGGGACTGTAGGTTCCTACGTGTGGGAAAGGCCATGAATTTGTTGGGAAAGCAAGCCTGATATGCGTGGCTCTTGTAGCACAGGGGTGAAGGAAGACTGGGCCCATTTTGCTCACGGTACGTGTAGCTGTCGACTCAGGTGGTTCTCTTCAAAACACTCACCCTGAGGCTATCCATAGATCTGTCTCGTACCCGGCCAGTCTGTGTCTTGGACAACAGAGGCATAGGGGAATCCGCTCTGTCGCCACCACTACCTCCATTTCGAGACCCGCCCCAACTCACGATAACCCAAATGGCTACAGATGTCTTCTCACTCCTTCTCCACTTGAAATGGCACCGCTTCCATCTAGTGGGAATGTCGATGGGGGGGATGATAGCTCAACAACTTGCCCTTCTCCTTCGGGGCCGCGACGATTGCGAATGCATGAGTCTTGTTCTCCTTTGTACGACTCCAAAAGCAGCTTTGCGGGGATTCTTAGCGCAGGTATGAAGGGGGTGTGTTGACTTGGCCGCTTTGCCATCTAACCATTGGATCCAATAGCTTCATGCAAAGCTCTCGGATAGTTTAGCCGTGAATGGGGCCGCTGCGGGTGACGCGTCGAAGTCAAATCTCACCGCAGATGAAAAGTTGAAGATACAGAGGGCGATGATTGAGAGTAACTTCACTCCCGATTGGTGTCGAGCAAATAGAGCGTACGTGGATACATTAATTGAAAAATCTGCAAAGTGGAAAAGACCTATACGTATTACAGGTGTGTTAGTGCAATGTCTGGGTGGAAATATCAATCGGACCGACTTGCTGGCTCACGGTTGTCCCATAAAGTGCAACAGCTGGAAGCTCTATCCACCTTTGACGTGACAGATCAACTTCACCTGGTGTCAACTCCTGCGCTCGTCGTACATGGGCTTAACGATCAATTGATAAATGCTCAATTCGGCGCAAGCCTGACTGAACTACTGCCCAACGCAAGACTCCTAACCTTACCGAATGTTGGACACATGTAAGGAGGGCCTATTTGGAATCCTGTATAACAGGGTGGTATGCTGAAACCGTCTTTAGGATGTATCATATGGACGATGGGCAGACCGCGACGGCTATTGAATCTTTCTTGCGAGAAGTAGAGGGAGGAGCACGAGCTCACCTATAGGATAATTCCGCACTCAGATTGTTGCTTACAGAGACATAGACTCAACGTTTTACAAAAATGCACAAAATGGTATTCACTATATTTACAGCTCCAGGAACCAGAAACGGGAGATGAATCTCTGTAGAGTCAGCGACGCGACTCTAGGCATAAGCCTTGATCATCCGCCCAACCGCACGGGCAGCGGATAAAACTACCTCGGTGATCTCCCATAGGTGCACACATGTTGTGTACTGAAACGCCAACACAGGGTGCGATTGATTTGGGGTCTGTCCTTCCGAAGCTCCCTTGCTGGCTAAGATTTTGGCACAGCCATACGGTTCCTTGCCCTTGTGACTTGCATCCGGGGCATCACCCTCTTGACTAGGGTTCATCAATTTAGTTCTGATCTTCAACAGATGTGTTTCTAACACATCTCTGTGTTTGATCACTTCTTGAACAATGACTTCTAACCGAGCGGACAGCTCCGCACTCCCAATTACTCGGGGACCCTGACTTGTAGTCCAGAGTACAACATCACCAAGGTCCGTTAACGCATTGCATAGGGACGTTGTGTATGTGCTCATATGAAATGATTGCGTATCACCTAACGGCTGCGAAGCCATAGCGTGCATCAGCGCGGTTGCATCTGATGTCCAGGCAGTTAGCCATTCGGACATTACGGTATTTCCTACGAGGTGCGCTGACTCCAGCAGACGCGGTGAAAGGGCTCGCAGGGTGATCAGTCGATCGCTATAAAGTCCGGCCAGCTGATAGAATAGGAGTCTGCCAATGAAATAATGCAGAGATTAACAACAGGGAATGTTCATCAGCGCCACATTCACTTACCGCAAGCGCCTGATGACTTGATCAAGTGGTGCGATATGAACGAAATGAGGGCTTTGACTCCATCGAACTTCAACCTGATAGCTAGCTTCCAATCGGGCTCTTTCTTTCTCTAGGGTACGTATGATATGTACCGCAGCTGGGTGCGTTTTCTCATGGAACTCCTTTACAAGATCCTCCTCCTCTCTCTTAACTGCATCATCGATGACTCCTTCCCAGTCATCCAATGTTAGAATTGACTGATCGGCACTGGACAAGTCAGCGCCCGTGATGTCACTTTGTTCTGGTCGGGGGCCAGCAGGACCGGGCTCAAGTTCGGGAGGAGGTGCTTTACCGAGCAACCATCCAAGCTTTGCTCTCATTCCTCGCTTAGGGACGCCTTCCAAAGGCTGCGCTGTTACAGCCTCTTCTGATCCGAGAATGTCCATGCCTCCTTCCACCGCAATTGTCCTTGATGTGGTACTCCACTGGGTTTCTAATCTATGAGGACTTGCTGGGGCCACTGAGTGAGGGGGATCCCGTAAATATCTTCACCATTGCAATTAGCGCCATAGGATTTTAGAATTTTGCGCATTTGTCATCTACCCACCCTTCATGTACCAGATCATGAAAGTATCCGGCAATGTCTTTGAACAAATTACCCGTCACGACTCTCTGCACCAGAGTAATCCGCACAGGCCAGAATATGAAGGCACCAGCCATGGTGAGCAATGTACCGATAATCATGCTCGCCATTCGTGCGAGCGGTGGAGCGTATCGCGGGGAATCGGGATTACGGAGAAGATCATCATATGCACCTAGCTAACAAATGTATCAGGGGAGTTCATAAGATTTAATCCTCCGAAAGGTACATACCAAAGTGATTACAAATGTTAAATCGGTCAGTTTGGTGGTGTAAGCTTGTCCTGGGATTGATTCGCGCAGTGAGGCCGTAGTGTATATGAATATGAACAAGATGATACCGATTGCATATGGTTTCCATAAACAATCCAGGCAGTATTTGGGGGGTACGACAGCATCTAACCCGAGTACGCAAAGAGACAAGATGCCAGCAACACTAACTCCAATCAGTCTCTGAGCAAAAAGTCGCACAGAGGCTGTTTGATTGGCTAGAAGAACCCTTTAACATATATCATAGAGCATGCCGCGTAGGGTCATTCGCAAACTCACGCTGGGCAACGACGACTGCAGCGATTGTAATATACACAGTATTTGACGGATATTGTTCTTCGATGGGCCTGATCAACGTGAATAGGGAGACTAAAACGATGGTGCAAGCGACCTGTGCTGCTGCATGATTGATCTTGAAAACCCGCTGTAAGTTTGTCTTTATTTCCCGCCAGTTAGGGAGCTGTCCGCGGGGGAGCGTCGGGTTGAAGGAATTCGCTGCCCGAGGTTCAATTGACGTCGGCTGCTGTGAAGAATCTAAGAGAGCACCAGAGGATGTTGAAGGACGATAAAACCCGGGTTGGTTTTCTTCTTCAATCTCCCCGCCAGCTACAAAGGGAGGTGGACCACCTTGTCCTTGGTCTACATCAACGGTGGTTTCTCCAACGATGGGAAAATAGCATTCTGTTGTTTGTTGTGCGTTTTGGGAGGGGCTTTCCCGAGCAGTGAGAAAGGCCTCTGACGGCGTTGGAGGGATCTCCTCGCCTCCACCTTGCGACATTGAGTCGACAATTATGAGTGGTTTGCATTCCCCGTCTGGTAGATCTCCCTCTGGTCCTTGCTATGGTGGATAAGGGCGGGGATGATGACTGATTGTTGGCCACGTGAAACTACGCGCGATCGAGAATTCAACGCGACCTATCGATTCAGTTTCTATTATAGAACCCACAAGATATCCTACCGCCCAACGACCTCTTGGACCCGCTCATAAAATAATATATATGCTTGGCATCGAGCCACCTCCTCCCATGAACTCGGGCGAACATGAGTATCGCTGCAGTAGACCCACTCAACAGCTTCCTCTTCCAAATCAATGATCTTCACTTCATCTTTCACAGCAATGTTGTCCAATGTGTTTGTGGTTGTGCCAATGCGCACATATGCAATATAATGCCCCGAAAAAAGTCCGCCTCCATGCACCACCACCCCATTCAATCTGTATCTTCCGCCATCTCTTCGGCCCATTGGCTGAGTATCGCTGCCCTGAACGGCTTCCTCGACCTCATCTGGTGCCATGAATGGACTCAAGTCTAGATACTCTTCAAACGCAACTGGATCTTCCACTTTGCGTGTCCGTCCACCAAATCCCACTTGCTGAAACCGCTTGAGGTGCATAACCAGTACATCTGGCATGCTGTGGAGGAGATAGCGTTTATAGGCACGACGGCGGACTGGGGGTCTTGCGGGCTTAGTGGAGGGGTATTTAACGGCTGCTATGGGTTCCGGCGCTTCTGATATATCTAAGCTCCTGTCACCATCGGGTCGCATTGTGTTACCAAACTTATCAAGAACAGACATATTCAATCCATCCGCTTCTTGGTCCGATTCGGAGCTTCCATCGCTACTTCTACCGTGCCAGTCTGCAGTATCTTCATCCGACCCAATGCCATCCACGTCCTCCTTTTCCAGAGCGATCTGGTTCAATGTGGCGACGCTCGAATTGGTACTCGGAAGCCGTGTGTCTGGGCCTCTACTGGATGTCATTGTACCCACGGAAGACAAAGAACGTTCCTTCAGCGGGTTGACAGGCTCGGCCTCCACCAGTCCGCTGCCGTCCGCCTGTTGCAGAGGAGCTTCGTGGGGCCCCGCGTTTACTGGAGCCGATTGACTCGGAGTGTGCGAAGCAGAGGTGCCGTGTACAGCTGGCAGCGTCAAGCTTGATGTTGTTTCTGTTCCTTCTGCTGACAGTGTACCTTTAGAGGTATCCGAAATCTCCTCCGATACGCTGCTACTTTTGTTCCCTGGAGGTGGTCGAGCTTCATCTGTGTCTAGATGACTAGAGCGCCTCCCCGACGACTCAATCTCCGTCTCAGGGTCGGCTTCGTCTTTTGCTTCACCAGGAGACACTCCATATGTCAATTTGTAACAATGATCGCAAGAATAAGCGCTATCTCCATCCAACGTCTCCACGGCCATGAATTCGACCAAGCATCTGCGCAAAGTTACGGGTTTCTCCATAGTCTCTCCTTCACCCTCCGTGGATAATGGGCGCAGCAACGTATCGATGAGCTGTAAGCGGGCGGGGTCCTTAGCATAGGGCGATCGTGATGCCATATTTTGCAAGGAGAGATCGGATATCCCGGCGACCACTTTGTCTATAATAGAATTGAGTACATCGGTTGCAATGTCTTCAGAAGACGCAGGAGCTGGTGACTTGACTCGCCGACGCGAAAACGCGGAAAAGAAGCCCTTACTCTGCTTGTTTCCGTCTTGGAGGATGGGCAGTGATATGTCCATGTACTCCTCGAATGAGTAAGAAACATTTTTACATGCATCACACACGATCAGCTGGCATAGTTTTCCGCCAAATACCCTGTCCACGAAGGTTCGTTGCCCGGACAAAGGCTTATTTTCTTCGCCTCTCTGAAGTTGCTCCTCGCGCACGCCATCCAACAATCGCCGCAATAGTTCGTGGCTATCCTGCTGGCCATACATTCGGTATATGCGCCAGGTATTACTTAAGGCGCCAAAAAGGTCCCTAGGGTTTACAGTACCACCGCCGCTCGCAAACTGCGCGTTCATTGACCCGAGGAAGCTTACAAGAGCACCCGTGAAAGGTCCCTTAACTAGACGAGATTCTGAAATGGCCGCTTGCATTTGAACTTGCAGGGGTTTTGTATAGTTTATGCATTGCATTACCGAGTTGAAAAAGCAACTGAGAGATGAAAAAGCTCAGTACTGTGTTCGTGCTTGTCATTAGTCCATTCCAGTTTGCGCTATCACTCACGTATTTCCCAAGTTCGTAAGGCCGGGAGCAGAAATAATAGCTTTGCGCTTCTTCTTCCCTGAAGCGACGCTGGGTTCTTTCCCCACGATATCTGAAGTGTTCAGTTTTGGTCAATGGCCCAAACAAGTCAACCAGGTGTGGAAATGCCAAACCTTTGATAGTTTGTTTCCCTTTTAAAATGGTTTCCACCATCTTTTTGCTTTCAATAACTAACTGATTCTGGGTTGAGGTTCCGTTCACTTCCGTGTCGCATGCATAACACCTACAAAAAACTTCAGCTCTACACCTACCCAGAACGGCTTCCAAGGCAACAATCCTTACCAGCACTCCAGAGTTTGCGTATGTATGGCGATGTCGTGCTGCTCGCGATCATAATGGGCTACAGCGTGGGCATTGTCGTCTCGCCCACAATTCACATCCCCACACTTCAAGCATAACCACAGTGCGGTTGCATCAGCATGCATCGGCGTGACCGGTGCTGCCGATGTTTGAGCATCTTCTGCATTGTTGAGAGCGGATTTATTCTTTTGCTGATTCGCTGCGCGCTGTTGCTCTCTTCTGCATGTCTTGAATGACGTTTAGCTCGTGTGATGCGAGATGAAAGCCACCACAATTAGCTACCATGCAATAAGCTCCTTTCGCGAGGGTGCTTGGAAGCTGTCGTGACAGACGAGTTATGCGAACTGCGGTCTTAAGATGCGGACATTTTTTCGGGGCATTTGCCGCGGTCTCTTGCTCATTCGCATTTTCTGCCTCCAAAGATATCCCATCTTACCAAACGACGATAAGTATCCTTTGACACCCATAAGGTCCACCACCGGTTGCTCACCTGTAAGATCTGTGGCAGATGTCGACGGTGTACGGCGAGGAGTACCAGTCTTCTTTCCCCTCTTCGCTTTCTTTGCCTTTCCCTTATGTGTCATTGCCGCTCTCGTAGCATCTCCAAAATCTTGCTGGTGGGAATCTCATCTGACAGTGCAATATACCCATTTTTGGAATACCAGTATAAACAAACAACAACGCGGGTCGCAGCAGTATGCCAGTCAAAGTATTTCAGAGATAGTTTCTCATTGCTGTCATCGACTTGCACTGTTTGTGATGTACAACACATGTTTGTCTTTAAAATCTTGCCTCGTTACTCACCTCAACTTGCTTGAGTTCAGACATTGTCCGATCCATTGCAGAAACAAAATTACCGCTGCTTCTGGACAAGCCAACTACTATGCCTCATTCTGAACAGTCAGTCGTTCTGTTATGCGTTCTAATCAAACCTAGAATAGTTAGTCAGCTTATCCGTGAACGTACGGTTCAAGTCTGGTGTATTTCAATACACTAAACAAACAAAAGACTGCAGGCAGCCAGCACCGCCGATCCCAGCGTACGATTAATATAACACAAAGTATAAAAACAAAGTCCGTCTCTATCACATTTCGCTGCTCACTGCGTTGATAACGCTTGTTGTTCGACAACAGCTGGTAGAGGTGGTGGTGGTGGTGAAGCCATTGGTGGGAGGCGGTATGCTGTAACTAAAGCGGCCGATAGTCGTTGATGAGTAATTGCTCACGTACCATGTATGTATCGTGCAAGGAACTATTCTGTCATACCTTCACTCTTGGGTCTTGTTGCCCCACTTGGGGATTCTGATTCATCATCTCGGCCCTTCACATGCTTTAGCGCAATCTCAGCAGCCTTCTCCCTTGCTCGAGTTCCTTTCAAATCTCTTCGGAGCTGATTGATCTCCTTGATTAAAGCAACATTTTCGGCCATGATGCGGACATTATCGGCCCTGTGAATGCTCTGATCTTTCGTAACTTTGCGACGAAGGGAAGCTACGGTGCGCTCGAGGTATTCCCGCTGGCGGGCATATTCCTGTTGAATATCGGTTGTAGAAGATGAAGCGATGGCGGGGGTAGCGGAGCTGCTAGAGGTAATGGATGTGTCCGTCGAGAGGCAATACTTTTGGTAGATGTTTTTGATGTGCGTCTAGAGACCCGGTCAGAATATGAACCATACTCGTTTCATGCTTTACAAATCAAGTAGATACCTTGAGCAACTTTGGCTCTTGAATATACTGGACGCATTCGTTCAAATCTACTTTGAATCTCTTCACAGTCGCAGCAAAGCCCTTCACCCGAGCGTGTTCCTTCGCCACCTCTTTTTCTGCTGCACGAAGTTTCAGTTTTAAATCTGCAATTGTTAGCTCCAGGTTAGAGTTGGCCTTGTGATAGTGCTCCAGCTCAACATCCATTTCCTAAAGTTAAAGAATGAATGGATGAATGAATAGCTATGAAGAGGCAATTATATCCGGAGCCCTGCTCACTTTTATTTGATGCGTCATTCCTTGGATATCTTGCTCTCGAGGCTCAATTTGACGCTTGAGCTCCTTAATCTTATAGTCCAAGACGAACTTGAACTTTTCCAATTCTTGATTCTTCTTTTTCAAGTCGTATATACGCTTTTCCTTGTCTTGGATAGTCTCATCCCTCTCTTGAATCTATCAAGGGCCATCATGTATTATCAGCAGATGACGAGACTCTCGTGATGCGTCAAATCATACCTCCTTCTTCAATCCCGCTATATCCTTCTCCAAGCTCTTGATAACGCCATGCAACTTTTTCTCCTCATTATACATCTTTCCAATTTCTGCCTTGTGAGCGTCGATTTCGGAATTCAGAGTATTGAATTTTTTCCTCATAATTCCGTTTTCTCCTTTCAATCTTAGCCCAATTTCTCGTTCTTCTTTTAGCTTTTTCTCGTATCGGTGTTTGATCTCCAGAATTTCAGTGTCCGCATCTTGCTCTGTTTCACGAGTGGTTTCTGTAAATTCAAGGTGTTGGCTTTTGAGTTCTTGTTGCAGCTTTACCACGTCAAGAGATTGGTGTCAGCAAGTGGTCACAGTGCGTATTCTGTTTCCAAGGCACGAATTAAATACTCACCTGATCTATTTCAGCTTGCTTTTCTTTTACTCTCGCTTCAAAATGAGCTGTCAGCTCAGCGAGTGCCTTCTCTTTGGCTGCCTGCATGTCCCGCATTTGTCTTTCCCATTGTCCTTGAAGCTCCGTCGATCGACCCTGAAGCTCCTGGTAGCGCTCATACTCGGCCATCAACTTGGCGTTGTGAACTGTCTCAAGTTCCTGAAAGAAATTGTGTACCACCGTTAGTTCGGTGATCGGATAGTCGTTCTGTGCGTAATACTTTACCATCAGCTCCCTTGCATGCCGTTCTCGTTCTTCCGCCATTTCTTCCTCATGACGAACTTCTTCTTTCTCCTTATCTGTCCTTAGCACCGTGCTTGTGATTTTCAATGCTTCGATTTCTTGCATGAATTTCTCGGTAACCTCTTTGATCTTCTCGTTGAAGTTCATGTCTTTCAACCGAAGCTGGTACTCATTTTCCATCTTCAGTTCTTCCACCCGGGTCTTGAGCTCCGCCATGGTGGAGTTCTTCTCCTCGAGGTCGGATTTCGTTACGAGGATCTAACAATGGCCCGGTTAGATGGTGCATTTTTGGTTAAGGGAACGCAAATCGGCCGCACTTCATCTGCATAGACGATCTCGCGATCTCGTTTCAATCCTCGGCCTTCCTTGTCCGATATTTTGAAAACGTAGAGTGCCCCGTCTTCGGACGTCGAAAAGAGAAACTGGTCATCGTAGCTTACTCGTAGCTTGGTTACGGGTGCAGAATGGGCTTGATGCTCTTGGTAATCTCCCGGCTCGCTGCCAAGGGGATATTTCATGGACCGGATAGTTCCGTTAGCAGTACCTTACAGGTCTGCATGAGCATCTACTTGAACCTAATGCAGAATCACTCAAAATAAACTTTACCCACAAACATCATTCTTCCCGATTGTGACAGGATAACCTGTGTTAACACTGCGTCTGATTCTTGTTCCCGAACTATTTGCGAGTCAATGATTTCCTATTGAGCAAGAATTGATTAGAGGTACGTGCCAATCAACAATTATCGGCATTAGTGAACCCCTCGCAAGCCTACCTTCAAGGTCTTGTCACTCCCAACGGCAAAGATACTACGGCCATCTGTCGTCGCAATGGCACAAGTGTAACTGCAACTTTTCAGTATGCTCTCTCCTTCACGCTTAATCCCACTTCCGCTTGTTCCAGTCAAGTCCCTCAATGCCCAATCATATATCGCTCCATCCATACCGGCCGAAACGATTCGAGAATCATCCTGAGTCCAAAACAGTGATCGCACCTTGCCATTGTGACCTTTCAGGTTACCCAGATTTTCGAAATTCCAAGTAGAATAGATTTGAATGGTGTTGCCGTGTACCACTGCAAAATATTGTCCGCCATTCGAGAATCGACACTGATGATGAGAGAGTTCGCTGCTTTAGCAAGTTGCCAGCTTTTCGAGGTATTGAATGATGTGATACCCAAGCCGCACCTCCTTCTGCTCACCTCCCGACATCCGCGAATTGTAAACTCCCGGAAGGTTCTTATGTCATCTATTAACAGGTTCATCAATCGCAGCTTATCGCTAAAGCCGACCAAGATATACAGCCCGCTTGGGTGAATCGCGACCGAGAAGGCCTCTTCCGGAAAGTATTTCACGAGTTCTGATGTGGAATCGAGATAGTTCCATACACGCACAGACCGATCGGTAGAGCATGTAACGATTAAAGGTTTGCGAATGCAAGTATCGCACCCGGTGATTTGACCATGGTGAAACGGCTGAGAAAAGAGTTCGAATCTCGATTCTTCCCCCTGCTCGGAGCATAAACGGGTTTAACATTCAGATGAGCCGTCCCCGGTGTTTCTTCTTACCTTCATTTCTGTACCGGCCAACATAATTGCAAACATCTGGTTTGTCTCCGTGGTACAAACCAGATTGTCCTCGCTGGGACTTATGGCCATACTAGAGATTTTTGCATTTTCATCCTGTAACGTAAGTTCCTTCACCTTGCGGTAATGCTCCTTGTTTGTCTGCGACAGCTGTGACTGTCCGGATTGCTGTGCAACCGCGCTACTACCAGCTTCGTCGCTCTTATCATAGATGGCAATACTCCCATTGGAGCCTCCGCAAATAAACCCCTTCGAGTATGCAAACATGGTACAGACTGCCCGAGGGATTTGCGATGATCCATGTAGATAGTTCAGCTCAGCACGTAGTTCTCCATTGTTCTCAAAAATAAGAATTTTGCCATCCTCACTACCGACAATGATACGATCGTCTGCCGACCAGCAATGAGACATGTAGTTCTAGAGGAAAGATTAAATTACTTCTACAATCAAAGGGTATATATGAATATCGGGTCAGCTTACCTTTAAGTCACCTTTTTGAATCGCAAAAGCTTTCAATACGCCCTCTTGGTACCGAAATAGCTTGAAGATGCCATTCCCTACGACGCAGAGCTGGGTATTGTCGGTGGGGTTGAAACTGACTTCATATACGACGCTGCCAAAAGCAGCGTCCCTCGCAACCATAGACGTTGAGGATAGAACGGCTACCGAACCTTGAACACCCCCTGTAACCCCATGGCTAGCCCCCTTTTCCACTGGCAGATTGGCAGTTTTGACAGATGCCATCATCTTTGCTTTTTCCCAGGACCAATAATAGAGTGTCCAGTCCGGTGGGCCCGTTTGCGTGAGGATGTACTTTGCATCCGATGAAAAGGCGATGCTCACAAAATCCTACAATTGGAATTAGTTAACAGTACGGTTACGAGATAGTCCAAGCTCATATGTGTCGGCCGCAAGCTGATCCGCTTAATAACTTACTTTGCCATCGGTATCCTGAGGAGAAAGTGTCTTCCTTCTTCTCAAGGTATGTAGATCGTACAGCGCACACAGTGGCTTGTCACTCCGTTCTCCGATTGCAATGTATCGCTTGTTGGCCGACACAGCCATTGCTGTTATACCCTCGCATTTTTCTGTCACTGGAATGAAACGCTGGATCTTGCTTTCGGTATTGTAAAGGATAGAATTGTGCCCTGCAGGATAGATAACCGTTTGCTCGTCCAGATACGCAATGCAGTTGTTGACATCGCCTTTGAGACCAAAGACGTGGCTAAAGATATGTAGGACATCAGGAAATCGAAGTTATTGTGAATCCTCTCACTATCTGCACATACCGATGAGCCACAGCAGCTATGGACATTTTTGCGTGGGTTGGGGAAGTAAACTAAATAGGTGGGGTAAAGTTCGCACAGGCAGAGCCCTGTGCTTTGGGCCTTTGACAACCCCACGTTTTGATGTATGGTATCTCTCGACCTTTGTCTTAGATTGCTGTTGGACGACGAGGTCCAAGGAACTGTAACCGTCGGACATGCTTACCTAACGGCGCGATTAGGGGTCAAAGAAGCCAGGGACACACCATCGGGTTTCTCAAACTGCAGCTCTTCAAATGACCTGTAGCATTGTTATGGGAGAGAAACGAGGATGTCGCTCACCAATCTGCCAACAGCATTTATACGTTGATGCAGAAACATTCATGGGCGCTTTCAGGCTATTCTTCATCAGATGCATTAGAAGTGAGCAACTGGATTCGAACCTGGGAGCTCCGCGTTTCGACAGCGGCTTTACAATGTCAAGTTGTGCCAGCACATTTGTCGACCTGATCCCCGCCCCTATCATGAGATCAGCGCTAGGACACTACTTTTATGTTAACCCTTAGCGCAACTCCCACTTGCTCCCATCGCTATGGAGGTTAGTAGGAGACAAGGAACGAACGGACGACAAGTGAAGAAGACTAATCGTTAACGGCTAATGCCACCATTTTATTGTCCTCAGGACCTTAACCACCCCGCACTAGCCCCCTCAGCAGAAGGTGAGCTGTTGAATAAGAGTTGCTTTTCTCGCAGCATCTCACTCTAAACGCTGGACAATTTCGCTCCACCCAGATAGCACTCTGGACGCCTCTCCCTCCCAGTACGGCGATTACCTTCGACGCTATGAATTGCTTCTTGAGTTGTAAGAGACATCTAGTGAAACTGCCCCCTGCTGCAAAGGAGACGTTGGAATCGCTAACATTACTACAGTAAGCATTTGAACAGCGGCAAAAACTGCCCTCCGGGAATTTACCTGAAACCGTCTCCGGACAATGTGAATGGTAAGCGTTATCGGGAACTCTTCCGCCGGCGGGTGATTTGACAAGACCGACTCTTTCTACTTGCTTATAGAATGGCACGGCGCGGTTTTCATACACCGAGGGTACTACAAGGAGGGTGTTTTCAAATTCATCCTTCAAATTCCAAGAATGTACCCACAGGATCCGCCCTCTGTCCTTTTCCTGACTGACATGTTCCACCCGCTCATTGGTCGGGATGGCTATTTCAACTTGGCACAACAGTTCCCACGATGGCGACCACGGCGGGACTACATCTGTCATATTTTGCACTATATTAAGAACTCCTTCAGAGAATCGGTGCTGACCAACCTTCAAGGTAGGCGATCTGCAGTTATGTAATGGTACCGAGCGATCTTTGAACTCTGGCCAATTCGCAATTTATAGAACATTCCTGTCGAAATCCGGAAGCGTACAAAATGCTTCATAATGAGCGAGGGGTCTTTGCCAAATTGGCAGCTCAATGTGCTCAGCTCTCAGTTTCGCAGGATATTATCTTTGACAATGATGACATGAGCCACATACATTTCTCTCCGCTCACCGACGAGCAATTTGAGGATATCAAAGCTCAGATGATTCAGAGTGTGGCTAAAAGTTAGATGGGGCCGGGTTTGCACGAGGCAAGAAGGAGTGATTCAGCAGAGTCAATTTAATGTATAATATTACATAGCTCAAGATCGTTCCCCGTACCAAAACTCCTGTCAGAACAAGGGAAACTCATAACAGGAAATGGGGAACTCATGCGTCCCAGGCCACTCCCGACGCATTTGAAGTACCCATAATGCCACGAGGACCCAAAGATCCACCCTTGGCGAGTCATATCCAGCAGTCATTGTGCAGACTGTACAGGTAACAGAGGAGAAATGAGCGTTCGACTACCCTATGCAGGTGGAGCTCCCCGGGAATCCCCAACGTCTAAATTAAATACAAAGATTTCTTTTGTTTGAAGGAAAAAAGCATTTCCAACTTCCAGAACACCTCCGTGTCCACTACCTCAACGCTATATACAAGACGCCCCAAAGCATGATCAAGGCCAGTCACTATCACTGCTGTCCTCCACACGACGGGCCTTTGGTCTTCCACGGACTTTCTTAGCAGTTGAGGGCCCGTCATTCGCGGGAGGGGATGGTAATTGAACCACCTCGCTGATGGACCCGCGACGTGTTCGCGTAGTGTTCCGCTTCCGGGGACTCTGATATTCCGAATCATCGTCATTCGGCTGGCTTCGTCTATGTTTGGGAGATGGTCGTTTTTGATCATCAACTCCATCGGATTCCTCAGAACTTCCAATGGCATCTTCATCCTCGTCACTACTACCCTCTTCACTACCCTCCGCCCCACCAGATTCACGATATTCATCCTCGTCGTCGTCATCCTCATCATCATCAATTACACGTTTTCGCTTTTTATTCGGCGATTTTTTCATGTGACTTGCTGAGGTACCCACGCTGCCAAACAAAACATCCGGGTCACCTTCTTCTGGATTGAATTCGTCAGAGTCCGAGGCAGCAGAGCCTCGTACGACCAACTTTAATTTTGGTGGCTTTTTCTCATGGGCCGAAGGAGCGGACGATATTGACCATTTTCGATTGCGCGCTGATATTGTATCACCTATGTAAGCGAATTAATAATACCGAAGACTTGAGTTATACTAATCACGCATACGGACCCATGATTTCGTCGCGAAGTTGCGGCAGGATGTTCTCCGCAAAGGAGTAAGGTGCTGATCCTTGTTCATTGAACCGCTTTGCATTCTGAATCATGACGTCAACGTCCCAAGCTACAGCCTACAACGAATGGTTCCATCGGTCATTATCGTGTATAGACCTTTAGCAGTAAGCCGACTGTACACTAACCTCCACCTTTCTATAGAAAGCATTACCCAAACGCTGGATGATTCTGTCCAAGAACATGGGATACGGGTTCACCACCAAGTAAGTCGGGTAATCCTCATAAGGCACCTCTTGAATGAACAAGGCCATGTCATCGCGGTTCTTCCACTCGAGGAGAATCTCACAGATGCGAGACATTTCTATTTCCGTGAATGAGCATCATTTGCGACGTGCGTGTA
Source organism: Spizellomyces sp. 'palustris' (assembly GCA_006535965.1). Classification (NCBI taxonomy): domain Eukaryota; kingdom Fungi; phylum Chytridiomycota; class Chytridiomycetes; order Spizellomycetales; family Spizellomycetaceae; genus Spizellomyces; species Spizellomyces sp. 'palustris'. Next base: position 155,092 of record QEAR01000025.1, on the reverse strand, counting down.
TTGTACCTTGCACCTATTTTACGCACCTTCTCCATTGAGCCTCTCTTCAGGTATCTCATCGTGATCTGCGTCCGGTCTGTGTAATTCCCATGCACTCATGGCCTCCGCATCAAATGGTGCCTCCTCCCATCGCACCAGGAACTTGCACCATGGGCTTTCCTGCTGCAGTACCGTCTCGATCCGACCCTGGTACAATCCATCCGAGTAATCAGCGAGCACCTCGTCTCCTTCTTTCCAGAATCCGTGCATGGCATTCACATAATTGTCAAACAGAATGATGAAGTCAGAACATCCTTCCAGATCCCAGAAGTGCACCCTCAGCGCATCCTTCCGACCACCCTTCAGGACTGGCTTGAGATTTTTCCGAGTAGGAAGTGGATTTCCTCGGTTGGTTTCATCCTCGTGCACATGAAGACTTACAATGCATGTCACGGGATCGCCCGGATAGAACGAAAGCTTATCAACCTCGCCGAACACTACTTCGGGACGACTCTCGTCGACATCGAACTGTATCGCAACGCCCTTCTCGACAGCTTGCTCCAGGAATTGAATGTGCCCTTTCTTCACATAAGCTACCATATCGCCAATTTGTGGCAAATATGGAGTTCGTTTGGGTTCTACCATTGAAACCCATTCACTTGGGACAGTGATGGCAGCTGGAAGCGGTATTGCTTTCTTCTTCGTGGCCCTCACCTTTCTACTTCTTTCGGACGATTTGGCATTAGCAGGTCGCTTAGCCTTGTCAACCCTTTGCACATCCCTATGGTCATCATCGTTATTGTCATCATCGTCATCGTCATCATCCGTTGCGAGATAATCATCGTCATCGTCATTTACATCTTCTTTGTACGAGCTAACTCGCGATTTGCGTCTACTGGGCCGCGTCATGTCATCTTCATCGTCACTTGCACTTTGCCGCTTTCTCTTTTTTCTTCTGGCCCCGCTGCCCTTTTTGGGAGACTTTCTCTTTCGACGGATGTTGCTGCCTCCGACATCATCATCGTCATCAACAACGAAGTTGTCGTCATCGGCTGATACAGAAATGTCTGATCCATCGGCCCAGTCACCATCTTCTGCCGACTCCTCTTCTTCTCCCGTGTATTCATCTCCACTGGACTCTGGAAGAGGAATTATGGGATCCTGAGTGTTAAGGGCCTCCAAAAGTTCCAGATCTGGTTCCCAACTGGTATTCGCTGCTGTTCTGGCTCGCCTCCTCTTCTTGTTTTTTTCTTCCGTCCTATAGTTCAGCAAGATAATCAGTTGAATGAGAGAATCAGGAGACGTTACTAATCCACCAATTACCAAGCATTTTCTTGCTCAAAGGGCACACTGGGACATCAAACTTGAGTCAGAGATCTTGCACGTCTGCCAATAATAAGGGTTCTCAACTCACCTTCGTCGTTCTTCATCAATAAGCAGCAGCTTCACCTCACGTTCTTCCACAATATAGTCATGATCAATGGGTAAGGAGCGATCTAGCTTGTACCTGTGCCTTAAAGCCGGATAGTCGATAAAATACGGGCTTTGTCGGATATCGACTAAGTTTCCTTGCCGAACGAGGTGAGGTGCTACATTATTCTGCACATCTAGCAGTGATCCATCGGGTTGTAATCGCACCATGGTAAAATCGCTCGGAAAGAATTGGTCATAATTCCGTGTATAATCCGAGGAATCTTTGCCAGCGCCAAGCAGATGCGTTTGGCCAATCAAGTCGACAGCGGCTATAGTATCCCCATCGAGGGAGAAAGAGGCTTCCAGCAGCGCGTCGTCAAACTCGAAGCCTGGTGTGCTAATTAGTTTCGCTCTACATGCATGATGAGGTGGCCTCTGCTCACACGTACTCTTCAACTCCCGGCCAGCGATGATGTCCCAGATTATGAGCTTTCCATCGTGTCCTGCGCTGAGGACCACACGGGTGTCTTTTGGGTGGCAATCCAGGATCCACGCTGGATTGGTATGACCCTTCAGAGTGTGTAGGAGCTCGCCAGTATAGGAGTCCCATACCTACGTTCATAAATGTCGCGGAGATTTAGGAACTACGATCTTCGCAAGACAATCATTCGACTTACCCGAACCAAACGATCCGCCATAATAGTAACTACCCTGCTGTCGTCAAGAGACCAACACAAAGCAGTAATGCCGGGTATCTCTTCCACTTCCGCGGCACCGTCCTGTGGTGGTATTAATGGCATCGTGTCGTTTGTTTGCATGGTCACTCCAATATTTACAGTACCCCCGCCTAAAGGAATACTATCCATGACAACTTGTGCTCCTGATGAAGTCCCAGAGTTTTCGGAGATGCTGGGCGGTATCGATATGTTGGGATATGTTGGGTATGTTGGGTCCAAATGTGGGATTCCGTTAGGCGCTCCATTTGACATCACATTTGGGCCTCCATTGACTCCCTGGCTAGGCTCTGCTGATGTCACATCACTTGCACTATCATGGTTTTGCCGATCTGCGAGTATTTTCTGGGAGGCCGCGGATCGTTGCTGGTCCTCCGCTGGCAATACTGAGGCCGTAACAGTTATTGAAAACAGTCCGTCATTCGGCATGATGAACACAGCCGGTAGAAAGACTTACGTTTCTGACCAATCCATGCCTTTGTCACGGTATCTGGCTGCCAAATCATTGCCGTGCCGTCCGCACACCCCGAAATGAAGCGATCACCCGAGTGACTAAATTTTAGCTCTTTGACACAAATATTTGTCTGTTTCTTTGGTTTGTCTTGATAATCCAAAGAAGAAGCCTCCAGCCTACTCAGTAAGGTACAAGTAAATCCTTCATCACCATCTTCTGCCAGAGCCTGTTGGTGGAACGGATCGACAGGTGCCCATGATTTTGGTATAATCTTGTATAGATAGATCAGACCATCAGTTCCTCCGACGACAAATCGGGTTCCCGTTCGATTGAATGCGAGAGTGTCGACTTGATCGATCCTCTTATCATGAGTCTGAAGAATGATGGGCTACCTCACAAAAGGTTACTGTTGATCGCAAGACTTTTCCTAACATTCGACGAATGTTTCGTTGTACCTTGGGATCAAAGGTCTGCCGATGCGGTATCCATCTGTACACGCGAGTCTTTCCGTCTTTAGATCCTACGATCAGACATTGGTTATCGTCCTCCGGGGATGGTGAAAATATGATTCTCGAGATGCTTTTGCGCTGATAAATGTCAAAGTAAGTCGTCAGACATTGCTATCTGCTAGGACATGCCACCTACAATTTGCAAACAGATGACAGGATCCCAGGTCTGAACATTCCAGACATGGACTGTTCCATCAGACGACGCCGTAGCCAACATCGTATTTTCCTCATTAATGGCCATATCAGCAATAAAATGATGCTCCTGCACAAGATGCATTAAGATGCGAGTACCCTGATCAATTCACAGCTCCTAAAGCGTACCACTGGCTGTCCATTTTCTTCCAGAAACGTCGCGTGACCCCGAAGTGTTCGCATTAGCAGCCCACTTTGAGCGCACCACACTTTGACCAAACTATCATCGCCACCCTAGCAGGAAATGTCAGTAGCCGGACGGCGGTCATGATAGGTCATTTTTACTTACTGTAAAAAAGGTAGTACCTGTGCGGTCCCACAGGAGGTTATACGCGGCGGCCATATGACCTCGAGTTGTCACCATCTAAGCATTCTGATATCAGATACTGGTCGTAAGTGGTAACCCCACCATTTTTTGACATACCGTTTCAAAACGGCGATAAAAAATGGGCAACGGCTTATCTGCTCGAGGTCGCGGAAGCTGAGCTAGTTCCATATCACGGATCTGGCAAGGTGCTGAATGATGCAACCAGAAGGCATTAGAGGTATAACACGGGGCATCTTGTCCACGGTCTGTCTAAACTTTGTACCCACGTGGTTGATCTCTTCGTCGCTCATCGGGGGACTTACGTTGCACGCCATCGAGGTTCGTGCATAGCGATCCCAATCCTATTCCCAACAGAGACTTCTGCGATCCAAGCCATGAGTGGCACGGAGTCTGGCCGGCAATTGCGGTAAGCCGCTCAATGAGCTGAGGAAGATGGCTGGCGGTAATGTGGGGATTTTTATATGCCTATCAAGACGGCAAGGATAAGGACAATTTCCAAATCTTGCAACAGCCATCCAATGTAATAGATGTACCAGCTCCTCGTAAGTCTGATGATGTCGTCTTCCGGTCCAATCCACTCGGGTGGGAAGGAGAAACTCCTGCTCCGAAGGTGGTGTCCCTGGTTCAAATTCACTTAACTCTTCACGGAGGGTATCAAACGTCCGCCTTAATTTGGAACCGGAAAGAAATCGGGCAACCAAAAACAGGACATCTAGATCGGATATGGACGAATATCAGATGGTAGGCTTCATGCGACAAAAGACAGAAATTATTCTCGGCGGGCGGCGACAGTTCATTATTGCCAAGGGCACTGTAGAGGATTTACCTCGCTCAATCGCGGCTGCAGCGTTCGTGGGTGACTTGGAGACGGAATTTGAAGCCTGTCCAGAATTTTCAAACTGAGCCTTCAACCGAGGAAGTATGATGCTGCTAAAAGAAAACCCCTGCCCCGAAGGGGAAGTCATCGCTTCCGCAAGTACTGCAATAGGAGACTATGTATGCTGCCAGAGTCGGACAATTTGAACAAGGGAAAAATTCCGAATCTTGGGTTCGGATGGCTGTGAAGGCGCCTGTAACGCAGAAAGAGGGGTCCTACAACAGACTTCAGAGTTGTAAATGCTTGCCAATGCCCCAGTAACGTTGTAGAAGAAGTCTGAATCAGAATTTGCGATCGCAAAGGTCAGGATTGGTGCGTGTGGGATGCTTTGGACCAGGCTTTGGACTGGTAATTCCCCAACCGCGCACGTGATGTTCGATTTGGATATGTGCTGGACGGGCTTACCCAACAGAGGAACGACCTCTAACTGCAATATTCAAGTTACCTTTTTGGAAATATCATCGTTTGCCAAGGGAATCCAGTCGTAGTAATGCTGGAAAATATCACTACCAGAAGGCAAACATTCTGCGAGTGTGACGAATTGTCACCACACTCGAGCGGTCGCTTTGAATGGACCCCTCCCCTGCGGTAATTGGCATGGAACCGCGTAGCTAAACCACTGGCCACCACTGCAGGCAAAAACCCAAGCAAAGCACGTCCCAGCCTCCATAAGATCCATCCTATCGCTGGGTTCAACTTGTCACGTTGTGCGCAATTGACTACAAGTCAATTTACAGCAGGAGAATAAATTGACAATGGCATTTAGACGGAAGCACATAGTAGTAGTGACTTAAGTCTAGTAAGGCTAAAGAATAGAATTCAAATAAAAGACAACGCATATATATATGCTATCTATTATTAGCTCGTACGTCCAAGAGAACAAGCATTGGTGGTTTAGTGGCATAATTACCGCCTGCCACGCGGTAGACCCGAGTTCGATTCTCGGCCAATGCATTCCTACCCCCAGACGTTTCATTTTTATTGTCCGCATCGAAGCATCTTTCAAGAAATAGCGCCATTTGTATTGATACACAGCCGATAATTTACGATGCGCCGCATTCAGGAGTTCGGAACGTCAAAGTGGAGGCAAACATGTCAAAACGAAATATATGACAGTGACAGTATAATTCAAAGACATTTTTCCTCTTGCAATGGCTTGTGCATATAAAGTCAGTAAACCTGAGCTGGAAAGTGAGAGGATAGCGCAATCTGCAACGAGAAACTTTGGCAAGTGAACCATGTTCTCAAAACGTCCTGTTAGAAGAATTGTCGACTACTTGACATTGCGCCAATTAAGTCGTTCAACGGTTGGCCTACCTCTTAGTGCGAACATCCGGAATTGCAGTGCAGAGCGTCTTCGTGCACAACCAACGCTATTAGCTCATGGGAACCCCACAGGCGGTGGTTTAGTTCAAAGGACCCAAAACCGTCGTCACACGATTGCCGGTGCATTCCTCATCACCATATGCGGCATCGGTGGATTCCGTTTCATGACATTTGCGAAGCCATCTATGGGCCAGATCAACGAGGGCATCAGTACAACCGATGTGACTGAAGATACGGACACGTTAATCCCCCCTAACCAAAACGAGAAATCTTTTAACCGCAGCCAAGACAAACCAAAGACCACTCAGCAACTGTCTCATAGGTCCACCGATCCTTTGATCACTGGGTTAAGTAAGACGGATACAGCTGCTCGCGTATTGTCAGAGCCAACTGAATGGACTGGAAAAGATACATGGAGGCGGGAGTTAACTGTGGGAGCTATTAGAGTTGGGGTGAATTTCACCATGGATTGTTGAAGGCCATGTGATGCCTATTGCTGAGCCTATTACGTCCAGCGTACATAGATCTCTATAGAATGATATCATAGTTGTGCTATTGTGATGTTTTAGCGCAATATGCAGGAATAGAACATTTCTCTCTCCGCTTTCCCTCTACTCCATATAGACAGCACGTATATTACCCGTAACCCAAGACTCGGTACCTGCTATCACATTGCAGCAGGACCCGAGGCGCTTGGAGCATGCATATCAGCGGAGTGTTCCTTGCCCGCATTGATCCCTGAGCATCGAACATGATTCACGGTTCGTCATCTTACGCGGCATTCTGCATGCCGCATCGGCGCGTTTGCGATTGCGTTTAGTAGCACTATGGCATATTGCCGACCCAAAGTACCGGATAAATTTCTGTTATGTCACCCAAGACGCGGTCGCGGTGAATTGTGCAGCGCATTGTCCGTCGCAGGCTCCGCTATAATGTTTACTGCAAGGGTTTTAAAGGGAAGGCGGGTGGTCCCAGATAAACAAAACAATCTTCCGACACCAACCGGACCTTGTTTCATTCTGACGCTGTTAGAAAAGCTACCACCTCTTCCACATCTGCCTATCTTGGTTTCGAGTACCTCTTTCATTTTGAGAATATTTAAAGCCATGGTCCGCTTCACGATCCTCAGTCTATGTATCGGGTTTTTAGCAATGACGTCCACCACCGCACATCCGCAATGGAAACCTGCTGGGAAAACAGATGCAAGGTCCCCTTGTCCACTTTTGAACGCACTGGCAAATCATGATATTCTGTAAGTATGTGCACATGTCCGCCTATCTAGTGGCGGAAAACTGACTTGCGCCCTTTTTCTCGCATCAGTCCCCATTCTGGCCGCGACATTGACCCCACCACCCTCACATCGAGCCTTCGAAAAGCTGGCATCGACCCTGGCATAAGTGACCGCCTCGTGAGCATCACCATGGGTATGACAGGCCGAGAAACGCCAAGCGGCAAGGTTCTGGATCTGGATATGTTGAACGAACATAATCTCATTGAACATGATGCGTCGCTGACGAGGTCAGACAGCGGTGTAGGTGATAACTCGGCTGTAAATAAAACTCTGGTGGTACGTTCACTTTGCTGCAGTACCCGTTGCAGGACAAATCTGATTAGATCTCCTTTAGGAACAACTTTTGGCGTTCAGCAAGGACGGCAAGACAATCGATTACGATGACATGGCTAAACTTCGTCGGCTACGGTATCGGCAATCACAAGCAACTAACAAAAACTTAATATATGGGGCGTGGCAGTACCTTCTCGCATCCGGAGAGGCTGTCTTGTTGATAGAGGTAGGCATGATATTCTTCCACCAATGCAGTGCATAAATGTAAAAACTAACGCGATGCTCTAAAAGACGTTTGGAGGAAAAGAGCAAAAAATCCCAATCGAGACAGCTCGCGAGCTGCTCTTACACGAGCGTTTTCCTGAAAACTGGACGCCCAAAGAAACTCCCACTGGACGTCTAGGCCTGTTTGCTAATGTTGCAAAGTTGCGATTTAAAATGCTGACGGCCCCAAGTCACGAACTTGAAAAGCAGGCGCTGAGGGACGAACTCTAGTTTGAGAAACTCTAGCATAAGCTGTATCGTGTATCGAGTATAGACCCTCATTCATAGGACATATCATTTCTACCAGAATATAAATCATCACTATTGGGAAGCATCCATAACATTCTACTAGGCCAGGCTAGCATGCTTGTGCCCAAATCGCGTATTCTAGGTCTCCGAGATGAAACGCCTCAACCCGCAAATAAATTTCCAGAAACCAACCAACCAAAACCGAAATTCCACCGTAGACCTTTCCCCTCCGACTTACCGCTATCTCCATATGGCATCAGGTATTTTCAGACTCCCGAGAGAACTCCAAGAGGTCGTGTATTTGTATGCTCAGAATCGTGAGCTGGGACGCACTTGTCGAAAATTCTGGGACATTAGGTTAGTCCCGTATCACTGCGTTTACGTCCAGTCTCGAGGTCTTATTTGCTTCTTAGCTGCACCGATTTTGTCAGAGTATGCACTCTTCTCTACCGTCATCGTCTCACTTCCCTCTCCCGTCTTGTTACAACCGATTCACACCAATCCCTGGTACCAATGCACCTCGACCTCTTCCATCGCAAAGAGAGATGGGAAAGTCTAGTTGGAGATAGGATGTTTAACGAAAAGATTGGTGTGGCAATCGTGAGGTTTTCTCTGGCGGATCCTATATTTGTGTCTGTTGCGTCCGATTTTGCTGGGAGTAATGGCGCAACAATGCTGATGAAGAGGTTGATACCCATAATGTCCTTGCGAGACGTGAATACGGCGTTGATTCAGGCTTGCGTATATGGTCATACAGAGATGGTGAGACAGTTGGTCGCCGGTGGTGCGGATGCTACTGCGGAGGAAAGTACGGCGTTTTGTATGGCGGCCAAATACGGGCACCTGGAATGTGCAAAGTTGCTGATTGAAGCAGGAGCAGATGTGGATGCACAAGATGGATATGCTCTATGCTACGCTTCACGTGGAGGTCACCTTGATCTCGTCCGCGCCCTTCTTCAATCCAAATGCAACATTCAAATACGTGATAACTTTGCACTGAATTGGGCTTGCGAACACGGTCACCAACGTGTATGTGCCATACTGCTTCAGCATGGCGCGGACATTCATACTGCGGACGATTACCCTCTTCGATGGAGCAGTATGCGAGGACACGTTCATGTCGTCCAGTTACTTATTGCCAAAGGGGCGAATGTGGATGCTATGGACAACTTTGCCATAAGGCATGCAATCAAATTTCGGCAGTGGGATGTTGTCAGAGTTTTGGCTGCAGCTAGCAAGGCCGGAGTAGCGGTCGTTGCGGAGGAGGTAAGGAATGCCAGTGGGGAAAAGAAGGCTGCGTTGGAGAGCATCTTGTGGGAGGTGTGCGTTGAACGGGTAACTGTGGAGCGTGAGAAGGAATTTGTAGGCTAGAATGTAATTGTGACACATAGATATTGTTAGTTATTGAATGGCTTATTCTATGTAGTCTCTTAGAATGTTTGATCAAGTAGTATAATTCATCTCCCACTTGAGCGTTTTGGCCGGAGGAGCAGTTTGTATGGATATGGAGGGGTTACAGGTGCCATTGAGTGAAAAATGAGCGGAAGGCTGCAAGTCCCATACATTTACAGAGTTGAGACTATATGTCATGGGGTAGATGCTGAAATGCAAGGTCTGCCAGTGAAAAGACGTAAAATTATGTAGGCGTGCTCGTCTCTGGTGACATGTGGGAAGAAGCGTTCAAAGACAGTACGATGCTTGATTTCCTTTCTCCTGGAGGTGAATAGGGTGACTCCCAATATCGTGAGCCAACACCACAGAGCCGATTGTGAAGGGCTACAGACAGGAGATACCGAGAGATCCAAGGTCATGCACAAGCCTACTCCAAGAGCGATATATGACCCCATCTGGGAGCACATGAAAACGATAGTCTAAAGTCAGGCATGATTCGAAATTCAATCGTCTAAAGGTACTGGCGGGTTCAGTCCTCCGTTACGACTGCCAAGAAAGCAAGAGCATCTAATGCGGTCCAGAACGTTGTTGCCAAAACCTTCCAATCTAAATAAAGTATCCCGCTTGTGTCAATTCAAATCCACTTCATCCCAGATGTCTACGCCGCTCTCTGCCGTGCCTTTCTAGACGGCCATGGACTACTGCGATCGTATCCACCGGGTTGTGTGCCACGCAGCTTCACTACCGAGCGGGAGCACAAGGCCGCATTTATCCTCCAACATCCATTGCGGGGATTTTTTAAAAGACAAAAAGCAACGTCAAAAGCAATGAATCTCAAACTTTTTTTTTCGTTGCTCAAATTTCCGGTCTCGCGTCTCAAAGTGAACAATAACAACGCGATCAGTGACCGGGTCCATCTGTGGGCCTTCGGCCGAACACGCCCCGGCTATTTCTTTTCTACAACAGAGTATTACGTCCAGAAACGAACAACTATTGATTGTTTGATCATAGCATGGACAGCTGTTCGCAGGTAGTTGATCCTACTCCCGCACCTCAGGTGCCTGCAGGCGAACATCTACCAACCTCACACTGATCCCGCTTCTGCACGTGGATTGCATTCGATCCCGCTCCCATATGAAAACGCCACTTATGAAATTCAATAACAGAAAAAATTAAGATGGAAAAAAAAAGGACGCGCGTATTTCCTCACGCGAGGAATGGGCGCATCCGAAAAATTCCATTGTGGAACAGAGAAAAAACCTTATTACCCGGGAACCAAGATTTCGGCAAAGTTTGTACACTAGACACCCAGGGACGAAAAATTAACTAAACAGGAAAATTTTTCATCCCTGATTAATGTATTCGATCACTGTCTCCCTTTCAAGAAACCATCTCTCGTCAGCAAGTGGTCGTTGAACAAGACGGGACTGGACATTCCTGCCAAGAAGCAGGAATTTATATTTTGCAATTGATTTATTGATGCATTGAGAATATAAGTATATACGAATCAACATAAAAGTCTAAAAAAACATAAAACAATCTCCAATATGTCCAACAATTAAAGGCACAAGCTAGAACAAACGTCATGCGCTGGCGGTGACTTGCTCATCAATCTTGGCTGGAGTCACCGGGCAGCAATACCACTTGACTTCGGTTTTATATAGGCCGTCCAGAACCGTAAAGTCAACCTTATGCTGAGGCATCGTAACAGCCACAACGTCGAACTCGTCCTCTATGAATGACTCTTGGAAGTCAGCGGAAGAAAGCTTGGTGCAGTAGGGTATTTGGCTTTGTTCCACAAGGGGATCATAAAAGAAGACTTCCACTCCAATATTTTGTAATTCTCGTACAAACATCTCCTGAGGAGAGTAAGAAATGACCGACTGTCCAGGTTTGAACGCCATGCCAATGACGAGAACACGCTTGGGTTGGTACTCGTCAAACAGCTCGCGAGCTTTGCGTGCCGGACGCTCAGCGCTTGCAAGAGTTGCTTGTTGGAGCAGGGGGAGGTCGTTGTTGGTGAACAAATACCAGGGGTTGACGGGAATGCAATGGCCGCCCACACCGAGTCCAGGACGGAAAGGCATGAAGCCAAAGGGCTTGGTGGCGGAAGCGTCAATCATTTCGTGCGGGTCGATGCCATGTTTTGCGCATTCGTCGGAAATTTCGTTAACGTATGCAATGTTGATCATTCGGAAGCAGTTTTCGTATAGTTTGCACATTTCCGCTGTTTCCATTGTGGATACCGGCACAACCGTTTGGAACACCTCCATGTAGAAAGCGCCCACCATGCGCACAGACTCGTCGTCGATACCCGAGATAATCTTGGGGATCTCGTCGCAGACCGGGAAAGTTCGCCCAGGGTCGACACGTTCAGGGCTGAATCCGACGAACACGCCCTCTTGCCGGAGGTGACCCATGTATTTGCGGGTCATGCCGACGGTAACCGAGCTTTCCATCACGATCGTTGATCCTTGCTTTGCGTACTTTGATACCGTTTTCACAGCTTTGGCCACGTAGCTGGCGTCAATGCCGGTCTTGTCTCTCAGTAAGAGAGTCGGAACAGAGATACAGCACAGGTCAAACCCAGCCATATGAGAGGGATCGGAGGTGACATGAATGTTGGCTTGTCCTTTGAACTGCCGGCGCAATGTCTCGCATCGTGCTTCACTAATGTCAAAAGCGACGACACGGAAGGCTTTTGCAAATGTTTCGACGAGGTGCACTCCCACGTAGCCGACACCGCAGACAGCGACGGTCGGCCGGGTTTCCAGGATCTTCGTCGTACTAGTCACCATTGTGGTGTTCAGCTAGCAACGGTTACAAAAAGAGGATACGGAGGAGATCCGTCCTTTTTCTACTGTGGTGCCATCAGACCTTTTTTTTTCTTCAGCACATGGAAGGCTCCGTTTTCTATTTGCTGAGCTTGTAGGCCAATGGCGAATCAGAAAACTTTCATGGCCAAGATGGACTATTTCCGGTCAAAGATCCCGGATTGCTCAGCTCACTCATTGTGTCGGCACTCGCAACTTGTGAAAATCCTATCGATCGGTTTCAGATGGCCGTTGTTTTTCAAACATGTTGCGAAAACCTTTTATTTTGCTGTGTGTCGTACTATGAAAGTTTGTTTTTCCAACTGTTCGGCTTGGGTCGAGACGCGATTGGGGACTTTGAGGACGGAAGAATTTTGATTGAATTCTAAATGCAAAAATACGGCATTGAAAGAGACAATCGCAAAAAGACAACGAAGACCCAAAAAGGAAATAGTTTAAGCAGCTTCCGATTCGGCTACGGTGTGTGAAAGTAATGAACTTTAGTGGGCTGATGACGCTCAGCTATTGCCCATCGGGTTATCTCTGCGACCAAGCTAGGATGGGTACGTATTTGGTGTCCAGTACCAGCACCATGATGTTCGGCGACGGGATCTCATTGAACGGAGATCATTTCGTAATGAGCGACGGTCTCATAAACCACATTCGCAACGTCTGACAAAAAAAAGCCACTGTAGTCCACCCACGTTGAAAATCAGTTCCTGCCCGGGTTTCCACGCACGTTTGGTTTCTGCCGCATCCCGTTCCCCAATTCCATGAATGAGGCAGATCTTTCCTTTTATTATTATTAATGCTCTGCATCTGCAACCATGATTTTCACTTGGGGGTTGCTACCCAACATTTGGAGAAAAATGGCTTAGGCTACCCTCGGAACCACTTGGCCAATGACAGCAATTGCAGTCGAGGAGAGAGAGATCTTCATCATGACTGAATAATATATTTGAAAGAAAAGAATGTATAATGTACATCAAATATGTCGCAATTCCAACACTTGTACTCCATCAATGCCTAAGAGTCCTCCTCAACAATTACCCATACACCGCTAGAAACATATCAAATGCAATCCGTCTTCAATCTCTAATGTCTATAAACAAAAATGCCTCACAATAACACGCGTCCCTATCCAATGCGCGGTCATTGTGGAAGCAATGGGTTCGCGATTTGTGCAGTCTCTAATCCGTAAACTGGCTCCGGTCGGACTTCCCTCAAAGGCGGGCTCCCCGCAGCAGTATCAACTTTGATCTCATCAAAGTCCATGGACACTTGACGCGTTAATCCCCAGCCCATGTCATCCATACTTTTGAGAGCGTGAATGGTGTTATAAGCTTGAATCGGGGCCGAAAAGAGGGTTTGAAGGAGAAAGCCGTAAAACATGACAAAGACTTCTTTCAAGTTTTCCGGGTAGGTAACCATCAAGAAAAACTTGTAGACCCACACAAGGGACGCGGAACCAATAAAGAGCATCCAGTATCTGTTTGTTCCGTTAATGGCCATTCGAGTAATGAAATAAACCACCGCGACAAAGATGAAGGGAACGATTGCGGAGGCAAGGATTTGGGAGGCAGCAATGAGTCGGATAGTAAAGGGAAGGTTGGAGTTGAGCGTATCCCTGATATTGTTCGCCTGCGCCGAAAGAAACCAACGCCGTCGCTGGGAGAAAAAGACTCGCGAGTTGGGCGGTACCCCAGTTAAGCCAACGGCTTCAAATGACATGCCAGTGTGATGATTTGGGTTTTCGTAGAGTGCCAGGCATGTAAATCGACGATCTTCGCCCAGGAAGGCAACAACAGATTCAAACAGAGAGTCCGGGTTTGGCAAGGTGCTGAATTTATCGAGAGGCACATCAAACAGTTTTGGGTCTGCTGATACAATTTGAATGCAACCGGGCAGGCAAGTAACCTTTCGAAAGATGGCTTGCGCAAATCGAGTAAGATATTGTCCATAGACATACTCGAAGAATTGATAGGCAATCCAGGGATTAAGGCAAGACCCCATACTCAAATCAGCCTTCACGAAGCCGCTGACGCCCAGTAGCTTGTCGTTAGACAACATCTTCTTTACCAGCACATAGACGGAGCTGGGGGTAATGACGGTATCTGCGTCCGTCCCAACCAAATAGTCGATCGTTGACCAGCCAGCGTTGACATTGATGCTTTCGGCAAACCAATGTCCAAAGCGGCCCAAACCACGGTCCCGTCCGCCGTTGAAACCGAGGACCAACTCCCGAATCATGATAAGTCCGTCCTTTTTCCCGCAATTTTTGTTCTTGATGAGTAGAACATATGGGACATTCCGCCAGTACCCGCGAATCGCTTTTACCAGCAAGGTTTTCCGTTTCCAACTTTTATAGGTAAATTCGTCGAATGACGCTCCCTCCGCACCCAAGATGGACGCGCATATCTCCCATGTCGGTTGATCATTCCCCTTTCCTGTGGCGAGACCATCGACAATAACAGCGATCGTTATATTGGGATTGTTTTTTGTAGTCGCTTGTTCAGCAAAGGAATCCAGGGTCCTCTGCAGCTCCATCCGACTTTCCGTGTAGCAGGGTAGAATGCATAACACATTCTTGCTGGCGACTGCCGCCCCCTCAGCCGCAAGAAGAGCCGTCTTGTCCTTGCGTCGCCAGTTTTTGAATCCTTCCCATATCGAGCCGAGAATAATGGCCAGGACGCACAAACTGCGGATCGTATTTGACAAGGAAAGTAACCACACGTACAATTCAAAGCGGACAAAGAAAACCATGATAATAAGACCGGCATTGAGGACAATAAACGACCCAATAAACACCCTTATAGGAGATAATATGTGAGCGTTTTTCAGATGAGTACACCAACAACTTTAGCGCATATCTACCATTTTTCCCAACAAGCACGACCGGTTCGATCACTTATACTCTTCTTACTGGCCCTACTTGCCGAGCGCTGCAAGCCCACAGCCCGGCTAATATTGCTCACAGAACGATGCAGAGTACTGGTAGGGTTTTCATCTAGGATCTGGTATTTCCCGGTACCTCGCTCCAAGGATGACGGATCAATAGTCGTGTCCTTTTTACTGAGTGTGCTCAAAGAGCGAACCAAGGATGTCCGCCTGCCACCATCGGGGTAAGAGCGTCTGGAGATGAACCAATAAAAGTTATTAGCACGCAACTCAAGATGCGAGGGCCAGCAGCTAGCTTAGTCAAGTCGCCCAGTTTTTGGGCGGAAAGTACAAAGTCGCAGCCACATTTGCACTCTTGTGCTTCCAGCTTTGAGTTTTTCAATGTGCCTATATCGCTTACCTTTGCTTGCGACGGACATCTTCAAGCATGCCCACCGTGTCCTCTTCCTCTGGTCTAGAGTCCATTTCGTTGTACTGCACAGATTAGCAAACGAGTTGGAACAGGTAATTCCTTGTTGCTGGCCCTTTGGGGGAACAAAGTCCGGAATATCGACCTTTGACAAAAGAGAATCCGAATCGTTCCGGATTGTCCAACCATCTCAGCAGAAAATAAAAATAAAAAAAAATAACTCTCTGGCAGGGCGCAGTGGATGAAAGCTTTTTGCTTGCACGCAAACTCGGCTTCTCAGAGTTCCTCAGCAATAAAAATAAAACCTAAAAAAGTAGCGCCCAGCAAACGAAATTGCGATTGTGGCTGTAAAAAATCGCGCAGGGCGGGCGCGGTCGAATCCACGAAATAAACCTTCGGCCCGCCGGACAAACAATTAGGGTTTAGTTTTTTGTCTCCCAAAATAGTCAAAATTGAGTGGCTCGGCTCAACGGACGGAAGTTCCGTTGATCCCAAAGTGGCGCATGCATTATTTTTCTATTTCTCACACTCGTCACATTTATTTTATTCGGCATTTTGGGGGAACGACTTCAACAGGCCACTGGAGGGCATTTAAAATAGCAAGTCGTTAGCCACTGGTGAGGGAACAGTGGGGCTTTCTGACCCTTCATTACGATCCCAGGGTCCGATCCCTTCTGGGGTCATTAAGATCAAGCGTAAGCTAAAGACTGTAAATAAAGGAGATCGGTCGCTGAAAGCATCCCTCTGTAAACTAGGGGTTTCTCCTTAGCACTACCACTTCAACTACCTCCATTTCTCCAACAGCCAAGAATGAGCCTTGTGAACTATAGTAGCAGATCGGGTTGGCTGTCCTATAAGCTCTTTGTTTGTGCGTCCATTGAAGCGTTTCTTTCGCAGACGTGACGTGACGTAAGCCTCATGTGATAAACTTTATTGGATCCTTGGATGGGAGAATGTGGGAAGGCGCGACAAGTTTGGCCATTTTTCAATTTTCCAACAGAAAACTTTTAGCCCGATGTCATAAGCTGGAATTCCTAGCTGTTGGGACTTTGCCGGACTTTGGAGTAGCTGACCAAAAGGCATGCAGCCGACTTGAATTTTTACCAATGTATTCAACTGCTGTCGACCCCGCCATGCAACCCCGAACGAATCCAAAACCTACTTTGACATTAGTCGATCCTCCCCCACCATCCCTAAAGCGACGTGCCTGCCAACTCTTGAGACGATGGCAAGTCTGGGCGGTGTTTATCCTTTTTGCAGCTGGTATGAAGCATTGCGTCTATTACATCGCCGACGACCGTGCTGACAGAGAACCCTAACCAAATCGCATCCAGGGTGGATCATCTATCTGGTCTTGAAACGCGACAAGGGTATGGACGCTACGTTCGTCTTCAAAGGATATTCAGAGTGCTGAGTATGTCCCTAGACTTTGTAGACACCGGGGCCACATATGAAATATACAACAACCGCATTGACTTCTCATTACCTATCAACGCAACGCATTGTGGGCCATCACATGGTAGTCGATGTCCAGATCGAAAGTGCTGTTCCGCTGGGTGCGTAGAGCGTTAGGGGCGGTGTTGATAAAGTTTCCTCGTTCTCAACGAGTCTCCGTCGTACAGGGGATTATGTGGATTAGGAGACTACTTTTGCAGGTTGGCATAAATCTTTTGGCACTGTACTGCAGCGCTGCATACCAACAGACAACCATGTTTGTTTCTTCCACAGCAAGCCACGTTGTCAAGACCGGTACGGGATTTGCGACAATGTCAGAACGAGCGACATTCCAGTAACTACCAACCGGTCCGAATGCGGAATACAGTTTGGCAAAAGGTGTCCAGATTCCTTATGCTGTAACTCGAATGGGTTCTGCGTAAACGAAATGAGGGGATGTGCTACTGTGAGTTGAATCAACTGCCATTTTGGCATGTATAACCTATTTTGACCGGCAAATGAATTTGTTTGTAAACTAGCTTTTCGGCTGCCAAACCAAATATGGCAAATGCGATAATTCAGAAGCCTTTTCTCGTGGTGGATATTTGGCTGGGTATGTAGATCCCTTTATAATGGAGATGATTTCAAGTTTTAAACTCTAGTTCTCAGAGCTGACTGGCCTATGCTGAATACACCGCCTCCGCCAAAGCCATCATGGACAGCACTTGTCAATCTGTCCCTTGTACCCTCCTATGGGGCTAAACCAGACATTCGGGGCTTTAGCTGCGCAGTCGGGTGGCCATTGTCCAATGCATTTGTTAATAAGCCATGCACTAATGCAGATGGCTGTAGTTGCTGGTGGAGCTGGTAAGATGAACACTTTTGTTTTCCTTACATAATGAATGAATGAACTAATCTTGTAACTAGTGAAAAGCAAACCTTTGCGGGCACAGTCCGAAATTGTTTGCGGGATGGCAATGAAGGCACCGACATATCCAGTTGTTCCCCACAATACAACAATACGATTGGGTTGACATTTGACGACGGACCAAGCGAATACACAGAGCAGTTGCTGGACTTTTTAAAGAGCAAAAACCTGACAGCGACGTTCTTTGTGATTGGTGAGATGAGATGTCATATTTGAGGATCGTACTGGGAACGAGTGCTGATTGCGAGGAATTCAGGTTCACATGTCGTGCAGTACCCGAAAGTCCTGCAGCGAGCTTATGCGGAGGGTCATACAATTGCATCGCATACCTGGAGTCACTTTCCAGTGACCAACATGACCACCGAGATGTTCATTGCGGATCTGCTTTGGACGGAATTGGCCATCTCAAAAGCTTTGAATGTCCGGCCTAGATTATTTCGGTACGCTACACATTATGCGTTGTTGGTAGACAGTGCAACTAATCCTTTTTTTGGGCGTTACAGGCCACCTTTTGGCGACATCGATGATCGAATCCGCACTATCCTGACCCAATTCGATTACCGTGCAGTGCTATGGAACCTCTCTCCAGGAGATGCCACATATGACTACACAGATGCAGAAGCAGACTCTGCGCAGGTTCTAGTCAATTTAGAACAGGCGCTGGATGCAGGCAAGATATTCCCAAATTTCATCCTGCTGGAGCACGATCGTGCCAATGAAACGGTGCAACTCGCGTCACCCATTCATGATATTTTAACGCGACGGGCGTTCAATTTTGCCAATGCGATGGGACCTGGATGCACGGATTTGACGGATTTGCAACTATATGGTACACCTCGGAGCGGACTATGAAGAGCGACGGGACGGAATCCATTGTGTTACCTCTCCATCTCTCGCGGTGCATGCACGTACAATGGGGACGCCGGTGGCTTCATAGCCAGACGACAAGGACATGCCAAAGTTAGCAGCTAGTTTGTTAATAGTCTTTTGTCGTCCGTCCCCTACCCGCACCAGCCAGCGCTGCGCTTCCCTCTTAACCCCCCGATCTTTCACGCGACGCGCTACCAAACCGTCAGTTATCGTAACTTGAATGATAGTATGTTTGTATAATAGATGCCTCAACTCGAATACAACTCTGTATGTATGGCGTTCCATGAAGAATAGAAATTTTTGGTTATTTGTTCCAGAGCCCGCCGTGTTAGTCGTAAGCCATGTATGAAGGCTCACGCAACGGGATACAGTACACACTTCCTAGAGATGATATCGCTGACGTTGATGTTGGGGCAATTACCAGGTGAACCCATCCAAGAGACTGAAACCATGTGGATCTCCACATCGGCCAAGCATTCAAGTTTACATATCCAGGGTGACCGGAGATTGTGTTAGTGTTAGAAAATCGGTTTGCATAGGTTCTTTGATATCCTATTCCGTCCTTTCACTATAAAAGTAAGGTAAATACCCACAAACGTCCTAATAAGATTCTTACTTGACTTATTCATTGGCTACGGATTTCACAATCTATCTTTAAAATGTCAACGTCACCTTTTTTGAAAATCTTCTAGATATGATCCAATACCAACCCAAAAACCCTGATCAACAAGAGACGTCTTCAACGGATCGCATGCCACCCACCGTTACTTTCATGTGCACACGTTTACACAACAGTTATTACTAGAGGCAATCAACTCTAAGGATTAGAGCGATCCTTAGAGCGAGATGTATGTTCCATTATCAGCATCCATGAGCATATTTTCCCATTTTCAACTGTTCCAGTGAATGTCGAATGTCACGTGCCATGTGGTGGTTGGAATGTTGCTTACACGTCCATGATCAGTGTGATTTGTTTATACGTTGTGGAGAATAGCTTATTTTTTGTATGAAAAGCTTGCAATATTATCACTGCCTTGATTTTACGCTTCTTGATTCTGGATATGAAAAGATGGAGGTAAATCTATGATGCTTTATCCAGAGTTTCCTGTTGTCAATGACTAGGATTAGGTGGTTGATTTGGTAGACAGAATGAGCGATGCGGAATGGGAGGGGGTTCGTCTTGTGGCTGATGAGGATAGCGTTTCGTTATCCTCATTGTCATCGTTGTCGTCATTGGAGAATGACAAAGTGAAGGGAGTGGATGAATCGGATCAAAATGGTTCAGACCGTACGGTTCCGGTCGAATACCACCATCGAGAGGAAGCACTGTACACTCTCGAGCAATTAGGGGTTCCCTCCATGGCAGTAAGTACCTACACCCTACACAAACATAACTGTACACTCAAACAAGACTAGTACGCAGAGTTTGTCGAGGACGCCAAACCATGGGCCGAAATCGAGGTTCACGACTTTGAAATTGTCAATAAAGAAGAGACGAGATTTGAGACACTGTGTCATTCTAATTTCAAGTGTGGCAAGAACACGACAAAAGAAGGGGGGTTGTGGGCTATTGGACGGGTGAAATGCGATCAAAAACTTCTCAAGGTATAATCGCAATGTTAGTATGTTCATATATGTTCTGTTGATTATTTTTTTTTAGATTCCAATTGATAATGTGTCGCTCTCGGCTCCTTTGGATATTACAAGTCTTGAATGGACTGTACAAATCCACTGTCGGGTCAGGGACATGGCGATGGGTGAGCCTCCTCGGGAGGTTTGGTTGGCATTGATAGAACCGTCCGAGAGGTATAGGCCTATTTGGATCAAAGATGCTGCTAGGGCACGAATGGCGAAATCGATTGTGTGAGCAATTTATATTGTTGCTTCTTTTTGTTGGGTATTGACTTTATACTAGCCGATGCATTGAAACGAGTCCGGAAAGGACACTTCAGGAGGTCTTGACCTTTTGGAGGGGACTTCGATGCGCCAGAAAGGTCATTTCGGACCTCGGTATCGCGCGAAACAGTGCGTAATTTGTAATACTTTTTATTATTCATGTATGCTTACCTGTTAGCGCTTTTTCGTAGAGCTTTACAATGTCGTGTACGTTGAGCGAGACCTCCTTTGGCAGGTCGGCGTAGAAGATCTTGTGTATAAAAAGGGTAAAGATGCCAGTGAACTAGAAGACCACTATGCTGCATTTGATGGTGAGAGAGTTTTTCGATTCCGAGTATATAGGGCTGCAAGTCTGTTAATGTTTATAATTCCATCAACAGACCCCATTTTCAATGATTTTACCACGTCAGCATCTGTGGTCGACGTACGCCCCCCTGCCTTGTGTGTTTATTTCCACCTTGAGCACTTATTAATGTGTCGCCACTACAGAAAAAGGATCCGACGCTGGCAGCCAGCTATACGCTCTATATCCACGAATGGGTAGCAAAACTCTTTCAGGTGGAAAAAGTATGCGAGGACCGGGATTTCAACATTGAGTATTTTAATACGCCAGGTAAGTAGCTCCAGTACGCCCAGGGTTAGCCTTTCTAGAAGCATAAAGAATAAACAATAAACAGACCGAGATATTATCCGGCCCATCTTTCGTAAAGACGAACCACCGCCTTTGACACCTAAACCGTACTACCGTTTTCAATTACTCGCTCCCGAAAGGGATATGTATACATTGGCCCATAGTAAGAATGCGACATACTCTACCGGGGACCATGTCGTACTTGCACTAAAGGACCAACATGCATATGGACGGATCATTGGGTTCCGGAGGACTGGAAGCCGGATGAGTGTTGTTGTAGAGTGGATGCGTAGGGTGGATGAGACCAGGTTTTCAGAGAGTATTTTCAAGGTACGTTTGTGATGTGTTTATAAAGAGTATTGTGTGTTTTGACATGACGAATTGTCCATTGTTTGTATAGCCCGGTCATTCCCAACAGTTCCCCCAAGAACATATCCCTATTAAACTCCTCCGTAAAACCCTTCTCGATACCCGCTGGTACTTTGCAACCTCTGAACAATCCAAAATATACATTCCCCTCAACTCTATCCTCAAAAAAATCACAGTCCACACCCGCCCCGAATCATGTCCAAACCTTCATGACCATATATGGTGTCGGTGGAAGTTTACCCCTCCCGCAACGTTTGTCAGTTACCCTGAACAAGAGAAACAAGAGGAGGATTCATCGTGGGAGGCCAAGCAGGGTTTTGCGCGTGTAGTTGGTCTACAGTGTGGAACGAGGCGTATTGTAATGTCCGTCAAGAGTGTCGAAAAAACAAAGAGAATGACACGATTTACAGGACATGTTTTTCGTCCTATTCGATCCATCCTTGCAAAAGGCGTAGAGTGTCCAGACTGTTCTTCTCTGGATACCCTCGAGAACGAGTTTGTACTTCAAGTCAAGATATCATGCTATTCCTCAGATCGGGAAGCCATCCCGCTCGAGATGGAGTTTCTTCCCTATGGGACGAGGCCATCCTACTTGACTGGATATCATCCCAACAGTGTCCCATCCTACCTGGTAAGAGGCCATTATTTATGGCCAGTTAGTTTCCCTTGCAAGCAGTACGCTCATCTTTGTTTATAGCTCTTTTTTCGTCACGAATATGACGTGCGCACAAAGTCGTTGCAACACATTGGACATGACACGATTTATGAGGCCCAGTATCCGAGTTTGCAACAAAAGTATCCTCTACCTGTGGGTACATGCATGGGTGAACTATTTGCAGGAGCGGGTTTATCAGGGTACGGGTTTGAAATGGCGGGATTTCCTAAAGGATGGTAAGTTGATGTGATAGTAAACAAATCCCTGGTTGGTACAGGTACTTGCGCATTTTTACAAATGTTCAACTTTCACAACTAGGATAGTCGAATCAGAGCGCCATTCGCTTCGCTCCAATGTGGCCAACAGCTCCACACCAGGCACCATACTCCCATCGTGCATGCAAGACGTGTACAAATTCCATCCCGGTGGAGATGCGACGGATATTTTGCGAAATCATGTTCTAGGAAAAGAAACATTGGCCAAGGTATGAACCCTCCATTTTCGGGTATGGCGTTGCATAAAGTGCATTGATATAAATCTGGATGGTGGCAAGCCGGTCATGGTCATTGCCTCCACGGCACCATGCGTAGCGTATACACGGCTATGCCAACGCCTCAATGAGACTTCTGCGCAATACCATAGGCTCTTGTTACTGCAGGATGCATCGTACCATGTTACTTTAGAGCCTCATTATGTCTTTTTCGAAAACGTCCCGTAAGTGCCATGTGCTTGATGAGCATGTCAATCACACGTTATTCATGTTATCATGGATAATTTAGAGGCATTCTGTCCAATCTCACTTTTCTCCGAAGTTTTGACCTGTACCTCCTTGCGCTGCTCACGTCTGGTCACCAGGTGCGTGCAACAATAGTCGATGCCCGCTCGATGGGATGCCCCCAAGAGCGGCGTCGAGTCTTTGTGGTTGCGGCGCCAGAGAGTAGTATGTTGCCAGATGAGGTTCGCGCAACACATCGAGTTGCAATTGATGAGATAAAGTACATGTCTTTGTTTATTTTTATCGTGAAGGGGTTCCAGTGTATTGATGGGACCGTTTGCAAAAATGGGATAGGAAATCAAGACTTGCTACACCGGACCCTGCCAATGCACTTTTTGGCCCCAAAACCCTTGCCGATGTGTTGGGAGATTTGGTTTCCCTCGAGGTAAAAAGAACTTTTCAATGTTATTGTTTATTCCACACGCTAACGACCCCATACGCACACATTCACACACACACACACATACACAACTTTTTAGCTCTATGATGATCCTCTCCACATTTCTTCCACCCTCCCTTCTGCCGTCAGGTGAGTACACGCACCATGTCCAAAATCATTTACATCTTATAGTAACACATTTTTCAGCAAAAGAGCACACCTGATCCGGCAGGGCGAGAAAGCCCATGTGAGTGAAAAAAGGTTCCTTGCGGGAAATAGGGGCGATTCTAATTATTGCATTTTTGAGATAGGAATCTCCTGAAGGACATCACCTTCATTTTAAACGACCCTTGTGGCGCGGGGTAGCATCTACGGTAGTAAGTGATCCCTTCAAAGTAAGAATCTCATTCTCTTTCATCCTCACACTGTGACTCTATTTACCATGTCATTTACGCCATTTTTTTCGGGTAGGTAGGACTCCACCCACTCTTTAACCGCGCCTTTACTGTTCGCGAAATGTTAAGATTGCAATGTGCGTGTGCATTCTGTGTAAACATGTGTGTACATTCCTAATGCTAATCACATTCTACCGTAGCTGCACCAGATTCATTTGAGCTAAAAGGACTCTTGGGTGCACAGTATCGGCAGGTGGGGAACGGAGTGCCTCTGTCTGTAGCATTTGCCTTTGCAGTAGAGATGAGAAAGACCATAGCAAGGAACAACTAGTACAGTTGTATTCAAAAATTGCTGATGTATTTGAAAAGATGAAACTTGCATATGCATTTTGTATAAAAAAAAAATAAAGCAAATGGGAATGGGACTCCAATACTCATGACTAGATATCCAATTCATCCCCTTCCTGATCGTCCCTTGGCGGCCCACCATCTCTCGCTGGCCACTCTCCACAAACCACACAAAAGAATTGATCAACTCGTTCCAGCTGGAATCCGCAAGCCCGACACGGGTCGCTTGCATATCGCGCAACGGGGCAGTTGAATTGTGTTGGCTGGTCGTTTTTCGGTAAAAGGCCAAAGGCTCTTTTAAAGACGCGGTAGTAGTGGAGGTGTTCTGCATCTCGAATTTTGACGCGATCCCGTTGAGCGATATTCTGTATTTCTTGTTCGACTTTTGTCTGGTCGCATCGCTTTTCAAACACTTTGGGCAAAACCGTTGTTCCCGAGCCAATCTCGATAGGGTCCTTTTTTCTCCAACGTGAATGGGCCTCAGGAAATGCTTCTCTCAAAATCCACTTGCCATGCATCATGCCACCCTCATCCGTGCCAACCAGTTCCTGTTTTCGACAGGTCAGTGCAAACTCAACAATGCGTGGATCTAGGTAAGGCTGCAAGATATCTAGCCCCAGGACCTTAGCAAGTGGTCCGGCACAGAAACGCATGGCGTTGGGCTGGGCCAACCGACGAATGTAGCGTTTGAGTTTACCGGGCTGCATCGATGCGAGGAAACTGTATCCGGCAAAAAGCTCATCGGCTCCATCACCTGTTACAACGACCCGCAACCCTGCATTTTGACACTCTTTTAGACCTCTTGCAATAACGACTGCATTGCGGAGTTCCATTGGATCAAAGGTACACAGCGTACGAACACAAAGATCCAAGAGCCCTCCAGGAGCATCATCCACAAGATCCAATGGATCTGGTACTCGTACAATGCGATGAGACAAGTTATTGGCTTTTGCAATGGAAATTGCGTATGGTTCATCCGGTGAAGTACCAGCTTCTCCGCAAACAACCGTAACCCCCGTTGTAAGGCCCAAGATGGATGTGCCTGCGTCTGCTATAATGGAGGTGTCCAGGCCTCCGGAGAGCAGAATGCCGTCTACATTGTCCGAGCTGGATGCTATAACGGATAAAAAGAGGGATCTGAGTTCGGCGGCTCGAGAATTGGGAGTGTCCATTGCGGTAAGTTACAAGGAGCTGAAAGGGATGGCATGTTCTCTGACACATATTGTTGCTATGGTGAGGCAGATGAACATGGCCCGATCATGTAACCTTCACTGACGATGATCCCAAAAACATAGCAGAAAAAAAAAAGGAAATAGGTACATGTTGATCAGCCATATTTCTGCAGAGTCCGTCCTCGCGCTTGAATAGAGTAATCCACGAAGAAATCAAAACCCCGCGATCGCTCCTTGAATTTCGTTATTTACGAATAAATCCCAAATACTTGCCCTGCACACAACCCCCCGCGTGCAAAACACAATTCGCTGATGACTCGGTTTGCGCATTGGGGGTGTTCCAAGCCCCCCGCGGACATGCTGCTATAAATGGGCCTGTTGTTCCCCACAATCTTCCCCCACAATTTATCCTCGTAGCGACTTTTGTCAAGCAATCGCCAGTTTTCGATTCTTTTACAATCGCTTCTTGAAGAATCAACCCTCATCATGAGCTATGCCTGCGATTCGTGTTCTATGGGGGTCACCAACCTTCATTGCGGAAAATGCGGGAAGGTCTTGGTTATGGACACCATTGTAGATGGCGGAGAGTAAGTTTATGAACATTCCCCGTTCTTGGGCCATAGTATTGAAAGTTTCCGTGTCTCTTCCAGGACAATTGCCGTTTCGCGCTGTCCTGAGGGCTGCGGTATGATCAAATCTCCCACCTGCTGTGGCAAGGACATGAAAAAGACGTCCGCGACAGTCAGTGGCACTGAAGCAGCCACCGGCTCGACCAACTACAGCTGTGGTAAATGTGGTATGAGCGTCAAGGTGAGCGTTTTTTGAAGCACTATTATCTTATAGTAGGACACTACTGAATGATATCGGGTAACAGGATATGCAATGCAACAAGTGTGGTAAGGGCCTCCAAGGAGACACTGTTGACGTTGAAGGCAAGAAGGTGAGTAGTCCTCATCTAGCAAGCTGCACACCCTGCACAAGTTTGATATTCAATCCATTTACTTGAAGGTTGGCGTTTCCAAATGTCCGCAGGGATGTGGTATGATCAAATCTCCAATGTGTTGTGGGATGGACATGGTGACTGTCAAGGCATGATGAACACCATCATCATCATGGCAGCAATTGCCGGCAGATGGGCACACAGGCATTGCGTAATAGCTCTGTAGAACTACTTGAAATGTAAATCCAGGATAAAGAAGCAAGCAGCGTTGAGCTCAATGTCCCCCCTATCTCCCATTATCTTTTTTAATCATCTACTACACTAGGAGCTCTCTGTGGCATCTGCGGGCTTGAACGACACTCTTCTAATTCCTTGATTCCCTTCCTTTGGGATTCTTTCAGGATCCACCTCCGCAAGGATATCCCTTCTGATCGTTGCACTCTCATTTACACCAGCATCGTGCGGTAATTCTTCAGTGACAGGAAGTTGGGACTTTGCGTTGAACTCACGCATGCGTTCCTCTATTGCTTCTGGCGAGGTATCGATTTGGAAGTCTTCAAGAGCGCTTGTCTCGAGTGGTTCTGGCTGGTGGGGGGCTAGAAGAGGAGCGGTTGAGCGGGAACGTATAAAGTGGCCCGTGAAGGTGGGACTTTTCGAGAACCGGACATGGCGGAGCGAAGAAAGTGAGCGATTTGCTCTCAAGATATTCGAGTAGATCATAATTGAACAAGGACACTGGTTGCAAGCAGTGATCGAGAGACGGTAAATGAGAAATGTTGAGGGTTTCTTCTTGTTGCTGAGTACTTGCTTTGTCGTGGCCCCCTTTTTGTTAAAGGAAGACAGCAAAGGTTGGGCAAGAAGAAGAACTCGGGGAAGCAACTCAACGAACAGTCAAGTCATGACGTCAGTCGTGACATGTGATACTTGTTTACGCTTTGCAGGGCAGCTTTGCAGGCTGGAACATTGCGCATTGTCGGTTGGGTCATTCCGACTGGGGACCAATCTTGTGTGTTTATGCCATTTCTCTTGACGGCCATGCCTAGGGTTTGCAGTTTTACATTCTTTAATGGACACTGCCGCAACCAGCGTCCTGTCTTTATTTTCGATGCTCTTGTAGGAGGGTGATTCACCGTCTGCAAATGTTGGGAGTCTACCCAAGCAGGTATGGTTCAATGGACTCGGTTGACTATAGTTATCCCACCTTTTACACAAGATGCAACTTTGTCAACATGAACATTGAGCAATGTAAAAGTCAAATTGGGATTCCTACCGTCCACCTTGAACAAGGAAACATTGGCTCCACCCCAACAAGGAATGATAAAAGCACCTTCCACCTGCCCTTTACTTGCTCATCGCTATTCCCATCGCTATTCCCATCGCTATTCTCATCGCTATCCCCATCGCTATATCAAGAAATTCCTTCTTGACTTCGATCATCGGCTGTTGTTTAAATTTCTAAAATTTCCCTAAAAGTCTAAAACATTTCAACTTGCAAACCCGCGTTTCAGCAGAGCGGACTCCCCCCTGTCACAGAATGTTGGAAACAAGTGTGAAAAGCAGAAGTGTGAAAAGTAAAACAGACCTGTAGCGTTTTGTTTCCCTTCACCTTTCTCTTACGCATAACGCCTAGTAGTTTTTTAACAAGGATTTTGGACAAGACGTCGGTGATATCGAATATTTTCAAGGGCTTTCATCTCTTTATCACATCGCTTGGCCTTTGGGGGTATCATGCAGATGGAGTCACGTAAACCCGCCAAGAAAATCCGATATTCCGGAGACCTTGAACTCCCCCTTCCCTTCAACCTAGACTCCACCCTCGATCGCCCTTCCAAAGACTTTTCATCAACAAACGCCGACAAGTGGTTCACGGAAGTCAAACGAAACCTTGAAAAGAAGGGCTTAAAGAGTATTGAGGAAAAGGAACCGACCCCTCCACCAAGAAGTGTCACGAAAGCCAAACGGGCAGCGAGGGTGCAATTTAATGACGACATCAAGTATGCTAGCGACAATGGGGGATTGAGCTTGAAAGGGTTGTCAACGGATTCGACAGAGGACTTTTTTCCATCACTTGCCACATCCCGCCCATTCTACCAACAACCGCGGTACTTTCTCGCCCTTTTCCAACTTGTACCATCCCTTATTGTCCTCGCCATCCTACTCGCAACAAATCCCGCCTCAGATGCAAACCCACCACCAGAAAAACCCATAACCATGCACCGCCAGTTTGGGCTCGTTACCTCCGCCACCACGTTTGTAGTAGCCATCTTGACCTTGGGTTGGTACATGATCAAGCGACCCGCGACAACAAAATTCCCATATGCGATCGCTGGGTTTCCATACAAGCCGTCAAAACCATATCCATTCTACGTCGAACAAGCGACAATGACCGTTCTCACCCTCTTTTGGTTTTCTTTTGTGATGGGGGCAAAACCCGCCTGCGACTCAAAGAGGACCGGATGCGTTGCTCGCATCAGCACAGAAGGTGTATCGGCAGCAGTGGCGTGTGGATTTGTGGGCGTGGGTGCCTTGGTGAGGGCGTTCGAGTGGTGGACCTCGCGGCCGGAGGGAAGAATGCCCGGTAGCTCTGATGGGTCTGGCGGGTGGAAAAAGTGGAAAATCAAGATTGGCGCAAAATAACGTTGTGGAATGATTGGCAAAAGTTGGCATGTCGCAGAACATTCGCATGTTGTGAACAACCGTCATAGTTTTGGACAAAATTTCTTTGTTCTTGTAAATGCATTGTACATAGGTTCTAGTCAGATGTCACGCATGTAGTTTTAAAATGTGCACAATCTTGTTTTCAACGACGACATCTTTGTAAACTGTTAAAAGTCTAGAGTGCAATGATATGCAGCTTCAATCCAGAATGTTATTATCCAATCACCAAACTACATACAAGTGCCACCACGAACGCATCTCAATATCCAACTGCCCCCTCTCCCGTCATCGTCCTCCGGAAGGTCCCAATCCTGGCAACTCTTGTACCAACCCTCTCATCATTTCCTTCACCCGTCCCACTTTTTCCAACAAGCCTCGTCCCTCTCCAATCTCTTCTCTCATGACTCGGACCATCTCATTTGAAGCTCTCAAAAGTTCCCCAAGCTCTCTGCATCGGGATTCCAGAACGGCATTGCGATCTTCCAGGTACGTGTTTCGGTTCTGGATCTTTGTGAGTTGATGTTGCATGGTTTGGATATTGGGTTGGCTGGCGAGGAGATTTGAAACATTTGGAAGATGAGCTGTCGAGGGTGTGGCATCGGGATGATTTGATGCAGCTTCCACGTCGGGTGGCCCAGGTGCGGAGGGGCCGGCTTCTGCCGGGTGGACTGGATGAGGATGGTTGACATTGTGATCGGTAGAGTGTGGTGCTGGGGATGCTGACGTGCGGGCTGGTTGCGGAGTTCCCGTTGTTCGCGAAGGTGGAGGATACCTGTCACCGGAGCCGCCAACATGAGGAGAACCATATCCACACTCGCTCCCATCTCTAGCCATCAAAGGATGTCCCGGTAATGGTGGATAAGACCCTTGTCCATAGAGAGGCCGCGGGCCACTTGGATGACCAAATGGTGCTGACGATGAGGGTGTCATAGCATAAGGCGGCTCTAGCGTTCGTTCCATGGGCTGGAGGGGATGAGGAGGCATTGCTTGCGGTCTGTGGTGTGAATGGTACCGTTCTTGATCTCCATAAGAGTACTCTCTTCTCGCCATGAGATCATTCGCTCCCGGCGTACCATTAGGAGTAACAGACATTGGACGCACATGTCCGTAGGACGGCTCATGGCTCTGTAAAGCATTATCTCGTTTGTAGTCAGGCACATCTGAAGGCGTCTGTGCACCAGAAGGGCCCGAAGACTGAGGCGGAAGTGATCGATTATCATGAGAACGATTGCCACCTTCGGCCTCCCTTTCGGTTTCAGTGTCACTATGCGTGCCATGTGAACCTGACCCGGAGCGAGCACTAGAAGCAGAACCCGAGCGTACGCGGGAGGATTTAGGGCTTTCTCGTCCTCGATTAGGATGGTGGCCCGGCACAGGGGTTCCATGTCCATCGTCCATATCCGAGGGACTGGCGTACCCACTCGGCGTCCCGCGTGTCCCATCCACGAACCGCCAAGTCAAGCTACTTGAATCACCATTTGTAACAGACGAAGGAGTCCGTCCTTCGGCCCCAGATGTTCTCTTTCCGCGCTTCCTAGGCGGGATATCCTCAGATTCCGGTTGCTGATCCTCGGACCCAGCCCGTTTAATGCTGCCTGGCGTTGAAACAGACTCCAACTGAGGTGCGCTCGGATCGTCAGGGTGGCGGTAAAATTCATTTGGAAGACCCAAGAGGTAGTCAAAAAATGCGCCAATATGATGATAGACCATCCAGTCCTTGACTCGTGCCGCAATGTTGGTTCCGCGTGGGTCGAATCCAAGCCGACGTGCGACATCTGACCAGGATTTGATCTAATCCCAACATAACGTCAATATACTTGTCGTCGCCAATAAAACTTCTAAAAATGTCCCTCCTACCTGACTAACGCCGCCAAGGTCCCTCACAACTTCATAAAAATCATATGTCTCAAATGTTCGCTTTTGATTTTTTGGGGGCGAGTCAAATTTCGCGAAATGTTCCATTAGACGACAATGCCTTGCTGCAGGATTTTTGAAATGATACGTTTTCAAAAAGCTTGCGTAGAGTGCGACAAAATTCTGGCGAGTGACATTGATAGGCCGGCCGATAGGTAGGACTGTGAAGAGCAAGGTAAGCTACGCGATATGAGGTGTGGACGCTGTTGACATCCAGATCTTATACCTGATTGCAAAAGTCTTGCATCGTCCATAGCCTCCAGATTGTCCTCTGATGCCTTATCAAGGTCTAGGGACTCATCTGAAGCCGATCGCTTTAATGGTGTTTCAAGTCCAGGACTCGTACGAGAATCGGGATGTACGCCACCATCCTCGTCGCTCTCGTCCTTTCTGTCGAGATCCATCTGATTTTCATAGTTGGGGCCATCATCAGTTGACCCATCGATAGATTGTCTCCGATTCTTGGCGCTATCATCATGTCCATTCCCCATTGTGTCAACTTCCATCATTGACGTCGTTGTATCTACTGCATCTTCAGTAGCACCGACTGGTTCAGATTCTCCCACGAAAGTATGTGCAGCATCCTGTTTGTCATCCTTATCGTTGCTTGAGGGAGGTTGCCGTGGCACTTGCTGTTCAACGTCGCGCTCGCCTTCCAAGCTATCTCGCGCGTCCATGGCAAATGTGAAATGAGGATCTCGCAATGGTTGAAAAGACCACCGAACAAGTTGCACGCCAAGATTGGTGGTTTCACCAGGAGAAAAATCTTTTTCCTCGTATCTGTTCACCAGAAATAAAATGGTTCACACACGGCCCTAGGTTAGAACTTTGTTGTCCCAACAAATAACTCGAGAGCAAGCATTTCACCCCCAAACACCCCCACCTGTTAAAAATCCGCGCCTCCCACTGATGTTCAAATCCCTATGCCCGTGACACACACTTTCGTTAAGCCAAACAAAGAGAAATTCCTAAACAAGTTCCCCTTTGGCAAAAAGATATGCAACAAAATGATATCCTCCAAATAAACGAAATCGACAGCGAAGAAATCCTCCAAAATTCCTTCAAGAAGGAAGAAAACCTCTGAGCAAAGACAAGGGCAAGGGCGTGAAAAGGGAGGAAACCGCAAAACATGTGCAAAATAACAAAATGAAATATCACACCTTGTTTTTCACACTTTGAAATTTGGGGAACACAATTGGACTCAGCGTCATACAAATTTCCTTTTTTGGGACATCATGTGATTCAGCTCAGAAAGATCATGATATGCCTTGTTTTATCACAGACTTCACACAAAAGGGCCATATATACAAGTATAAACATATCGGTTGCTTCAGGACGCTCATCGCATCAGAAATCCTGGCTGTGCTTGCATCTGTGCTGGTCGCGGTGGTGGAGGATATCCACCTCCTATCCGCACATTGTCGGTTATTACACTGGCATTCGACAGGCCCATCGTCGCTACCGGTTGGAATGTTCCACTATTCGTCACATGCGGTCGATTAGACGATCTGCCATTGTGCTGCATACTGTTTGGCGCAAATATCCCACTCATAAGATCATGCGGAAAGGAAGACGGGAGATTGGAGAACGACGTTGGGCCAGTCGCGGGGGTTGTCATGTTGAGATCCGACGGGTCAAACTGTATCATTTCTACGAGTGCTTGGTTTCCTGACCGGATCGCTGCCACCGCTTCTCGCAATTTCGCAGCGTACATTCCCGTTATTTTCCAGACTCTTGAACAATTGTCCATAGTAGGGAGAAACAGACGCTCAATTTCCCCCAACCCTTCTTCTATGGTCGCGTGGTCGTTGGTGCTCTGAAGGGCGGGAATCACCTTGCTCACAAAAGTCAAACAGGTTGCAAATAGGGCGAATATTGTCATTGGTGACTGGAGGAAACACCTTGGGGCAGCAGGATGAGTTGCCGAAAACGGTGTCTTGGATGGCACCTCCGACACAGATGCTTCCAGAGGCGGCCCCCCTGTGGTGGGCGCGAACGGTAGGGACGTGAAACCCTGGGCAGCATAGACACTCCGGACCACGAACGCTTGCGCCCGGAGGGCCAACACACAGATATTAGCACTAGTGCATCTCGGTGCATCGGGTAGGATGCTCGGCGCAAACAGCACATCGCGCGGTACATTACCGACTCGGACGTTCCGATGGTGCAGCATCGAGATAGCACATGGAAACAAGAGGTTGAACACTGTGTGTGACAAGGACCAGAGCTGAGCGACAGAGGGTAAAGCCGGCTGCATCCCACTATTGACAAAGTCGCCCAAATGCCGGTACGCTCTTTCGTCCGCTGGTGTCGACGCCCACCAGCTAATCATTGTGTGA
Source organism: Spizellomyces sp. 'palustris' (assembly GCA_006535965.1). NCBI lineage: Eukaryota > Fungi > Chytridiomycota > Chytridiomycetes > Spizellomycetales > Spizellomycetaceae > Spizellomyces > Spizellomyces sp. 'palustris'. Next base: position 121,988 of record QEAR01000025.1, on the reverse strand, counting down.
TGCAGATGTATCGGGTCCGTAGGAGGTGGAAGAACCGATAGAATTAATGAAGCATGCGGGCGCGTGGTACACCCACCCCCGGTCGTTTGCAGCGGCGTCGATGTCAAATATCGCAATACCCGGCGGATGACGTACGCGATTTGCAGTACCCATGGCTTGTTGTGCGAGCAGATATGATCCAAGCTATCTGGATCAACAGACCATGCCTCTGGACGAAAATCGTGAATCGTTTGCTCCGGTTGACCAACAAGAACCCGCTTCCACTCTCCCGTCAGAGGTCGCCCTCCTCGCCCAAGAAGCCTACCAGAAGAATCAGATACGGTAGGACCGCGTCGATTGCATTTGAGCCTCCCGATCAGATCCTCATGATCATCCGCATGGTTAGCAGCCTCAATCAACACATGGGCGTAGTCGCCTTCCTCGATACCAGGATGTAGCCCTGAAACGAGGGCAGAAAATGTGTCGACAGCAAAGGTATACGCCCACGTTCGCCTGCGTTCCGTCACTTCCAACGACGACAATTCGTCCGTCTTGGGTACTTTCCACAAGGTGTACAGGTAGTCCGCCTGCTGGCCAGTTTTGTAGCCCAACTGGATTTTCTCTGCTTCACGAATCGCCAAAGCTGTCCGTAAATGGTCCCATTATTTACATGCCCAAAGTTGAACTAAGCCCAACTAGAATTAGTCAGCTGGGTACTCACATATATATTGCCAACTGGTTCCCCTGTACTCCTGCCCAAAGTCCCAAACCCCCAGCAAAACAAGCAACTGGACATGCTGCATCGAATCCGGTAAGCTGTCAATTTCCTTGACGGCTTCATCAAAGAAATACTGTGATGCCTTTCGCGGATTGTGATATGGCGCTTCAAACAATGCAGTATGCCGGGAATGCAAACATCCATATGCACACAAGGCGTTGAGGAGAGCAGGTGGATGTCGGTTGACGGGAATCAAGTCTTCAAAGAACAGGACTTCGTCAAACATGGGGAAACAGACATTCACAAACGTAAAATAGCAAGCCAGGAGGTGGATATACAGCTCAGGAACGAGACCGGGACGCATGCAAATGAGATGCTTGGGAAGCTGCACATGGGGAGGGAAGGCAGAAAAGACATTGTCGAGTCCACTACCCAGTGATGCCAAATACTCTGGGTTGATGTCGATCTCAGTGATGGAGGAAGACAAGTTGGCCAAAGTCGGTGCCCTATATATTGGTTCTAAGCGTCGCATATCGACGTGTCAGTAGTGTGTCCATGGCGATAACTTGCCCCTTATTTGAACATACGTGTAAATGACCATCCCTTTGTCTCATTAGATTCGGTCAAACCCGGTCGAGAACCGCTACGGACGAGTTCATTTGTGAATGCCATTCCTGGCCTTGATGTACGGGGTGAAAGAGGCCCACTGGCCACCGACGCCGTTATCCCCATCGTCCGATTCATACCCAAAGCACTAGATCCATTCAATCCAGTACCCATCTCTGTGCATGTAGGGTAACCATCAGTGCCTGCAAGTCCAGGTTGAAAGCCATCGCTCTCTATCCCGGGGCGAGCCCCAGGAAGGACTGCATGCACAGGTGACTGCCCAGGTTCATAAGAAGATACAAGATTCGCCAATGACATTTCGGGCGACCGTGCAAAAGATGCACTGCGTGACGAGTTGGCGGTAGAGCCATCTGTGGCGGGTGGAGACTGATAAACCTGGTCATCCTCATTGTCATCACCGCTCTCCCCCTGGACATCCATTGCATCGCTGGCCGTTCGAAGATTTTCTTGCAAACACCGTCGCCCGGCATGACTGAACTTGTCACTTGATAGCTGCTGACCAGTGACATCTCCCTGCCCTTCGTTCTGCATCAACATCGACTCCAAATAGTTGAGCTTTTGAAGTAACGCGTCCCGATATCCTTTCTTTCTCCCGCGTTTCTTTGTCGTAGTTGCATAATTACACACGACATCTACAATACCCCGGCTATGCGCTCGTTGACAATTATTGCAAACCGGCCGGACACCGTTGCATCTTCGCTTCTTTGTTCGGCACCGATCTGAACCATGGCCCACAAAATATCCATATGAGCCGACAAGATGGATTGGAAACCAAACTCATATCACGTGGGCTACGTCGGTCTTATCAAAATGACCGCAGCCAACAGCCCGTCTCAGACGACTTACCACACGCCAGGACCATTCGCCCTTTCCCGCTTCCAGCGCTTCCAGTAATCTCTAGGGAGTCATTTGGAGGTTGTCCCTCGGAGAGGTCGTCCGATATTGCATCGCTATAGTACGGAGGTACTGCTGGGGCCAGGTTGGCCATCCCCTCGCAATGTTGAGGGGAGCTGAAATGTAGGGCTCCTTCTTGCGATCTGGAGCAGCAGTGTAAGAGATGCGAAACAACGTTTGATTGTAAGGTCTTCTCCAACAAAGGCGGGCGGATGGCACACTCCGAATAATTCTTACAAATTGTGTTGACTGCGATCGACGCGGCTCTGAGCTTTTTTCACGCTGTGCAGATTAAGGGAAGACACGTGATTACAATGTGTGCCATGGCCTGGATGTGGCCAGTGGTCTGGCCTTGGTATTTGGGGGTTTCCGTGATTTGAACAACTGCCTCCGATGCGAAAATCACCTTCAAATCGGCGATGGATTTGCTAAGGAAAGAGACCCCAGGCTAATGTTCAAACATTGGAGATTTCACTCAACCTTCATTCGTGTTTGACAAAGAGCACTCTCTATTTGTCTTCTAATCTTGTGTGTGTTCAATATGAATGTCTAAACTTACTTTCTGGACGGTCCTCGCCGAGCTTTGTCCGATGCAGGTTACCAAAAACCTCGCAGTCCAGCCGTTTATCCACCCCCAACCTATATAGCTACACTTGAAGATGGTACTTGGTTGCATCATGTATACAATAAACCCACTACCAAGAAACAGCCTAATCTCCATTGGGGAGTAGCATTGGGGTAAGTCCGGCGAATGGGCCTACTGAGAATTCTCGCATCCTGAATTTGCTGCGTGGGAGCAACGGATACTAAAGTAGACCAGGAGACACTGGTCTGGTAGATCTCAATTGTTCACGTTCGAGTGGTGAGCCGACGGATTATTCGGATGTCAATTCTTAATCCCTGCACTAATGAGAACGTATTGATGCTCTCCATCATCCTCCAGGGAGACACGGACGGGTGTCTTATCATGTGTCTTATCATCATCCAGAGATACACGTACTTGGGCATCGAGAACAGCGCCATCGACTCGTATTTGCGCATTGAGGACGTCATTGATCGGCTCCTTCCCGCTCCAATCCGACGGTTGTCTGTTAAAACGCTCCAACTCTACAATGCAACCAGTACCCTTGGTGAATAAACTCCCGTCAGCGCTGCATATTGGCGGAGGTGGTAATAAAGGCGAGAAACGAGTGTGTTCGCCATGACCTTGCCGTGTCATGTATGTTGATGTGCACAATAATGCCACGTTGCGGTCCTCCTTGCTGATCAAGTCGATTTTCCATTCATTGACGATACCGTCATGTCGCAAACTGTACAATCGCCCACGGCTCTCATCCCACGTTAAATTCATCCGCAAGAGTGAAACTTCTCTTGTTGCGCCGGGAGATCGGGCAAAAGCGGACGCTACACAAATCACACCCTGCCCACTAAATCGCCACACACATATTGAACCGTCCCTTGCCGCGCTACAAAGGAAATTCTCGTCGCCCATTGCGATGCACATGGCATCAATGATAGCAGCATGTCGGAATGGGTAAGTCGATCTTGCAGAATTCGGTCGACAAACAATTGTGCAGCCGACGGCAATGTACAGCCGCCCTTTATGAAAGCACATGGCACCAATTTCCTGTTGTGGGAATTTCTCCAAATATCTACCCACTCTGCCAGGATTATGTCTTCGCACGTCCACTTCTGCTAATCGTCCCGCACCTGTTCCCACCCACATTTTTCTAGCTCTTACGTCGTAAGTCAAGCAGCGGACCCGAGACTCATAATACCCGCAGGTGGACACCAGCTGACCACTTCGGAGATCATACTCGGAGACTGTTCCATCTGCCTTACCAGCAAAGCAGCGCTCAAAGCCAGGAATACCGATTCCGAAAAGCCAGGTGACCATGGTCTCTTTCTCAGAGTACTGTGGTATTGAACAAACGAGCTGCCCACTATCCGTGTCCCAGGCGACCACACGCCCGTCCATGGTACCTGCAACCAAGAGACTCCCCGTATGAGAAACCACTGTAACCGCGTCAGCAACGTCATTGGCTTGAGGATGAGTAGGTAAAGCGAAGCGCCGGCTCTTTCGAGGAGATGCATGCATCCCCGTCATGAGGGACGTTTGTTGCCGTAGAGGCCGTGGTGTGTCCCGCAGGACGCGGTGGGAACAAAGGAGGGAAGATCCTCAGCCCTCCGCGGTTGTCAGTCATTCCTGTATCAAAAACATAAAACACTTTGAATATACTCTGTAGATGCATGTGTGCGTGTGTGTGTGTGTGTGTGGAGTCAGTAGCACAGTCGAGCCTTACAGTCTAAAAAAACACGGTTGGTTTTGCCTACGCCGTGGGGTCTCGGCCAGGTTTCTTCCACGCTGGGAAACGGGACCTGGTAGTCGGTTAGAGCGACGATCACTTTGTTGCGCGCAAAGTCTAGAACAAAAACAGAGACCCCGAATAACTCTCACTCACAAACGTTTCGACCGAGATTCGAACTCGCCTTCTTTCAACGCGAGCAACCTGCAGCCCATTAACACATGTTTGCAACAAACTTGTAATGCTTGCATTGAATTTAGAGGTGTTTTGTCTGCCAATTGTCTGCACAATATGCATCTCTTCTCTAGGGTTATAGTGCTTATTATTATGCTAGAGTGGCACACATGCTGCAGGTTGTAACTCGGTTCTATAAAATGCTGAAGAGTTAACTACTGAGAATGGACTGCAGAGATCGGGTTACTAGTGTGGGGCTAATGTTGGCATACTGCACTAGGCCCTGAGGTTAGCATCAGGTGTTTTGCGTAGGGTTGACATTGCCATCCAGGCTTGTCCAAGGCCGGCACAAGTTGTATGGCGATTATGGTTAAGGTGGCCAAGTCCGCAGAGGTTTCACCTGGGTTCAATGTAGTTCCTTGAACGGCGAGAACTATTTTGCTGCCGAACCCATCGAGGCGCGGGAGATTGGAAAAGTCGTGGGACAGGATCAAGAGCCCTTTTTGAAGGATTTACTTCAAGGACCCTACATACTTTGCCGCTGAGAAGAAAACAGCCGTTGACGTCGAAAACTTGACAGCAAACAAATTGACCAATGATGAATCAGATGCTGAAAACGTTGACGCCAGTTCAAGGCTGAGGATGACTTGCCATCTGCTAAGCAGATCAAGATTACCAACAATAGAATGGCAAAGGCGCAAAAGTATGAAGAATACGTCGCTGATACATCCAGAGGAGATGCAGGAGCCACAACTACCACTGGTGATCTCAAAGGATGTTACATAGGAGCTTAAACACAAAAACATGTAAAGACAATTTGATACAGGCGGAAAATAGATGCCATTTCCCTTGCAAACAGCGTCCATCCATGGATGACGGAACATTGCATATATGATGATTACATCTTTCCGGAAACCCATGGTCCCCAAAAAAGATATGGACGCTGCTTGCTGGCATCTATTTTCCGCCTGGATCAGATTGTTTTTTGTGTTGAAGCTGTTCTCGAAGGCTTAGACACCTTGTCGGGACAGACCGGGACGATGCGCCACATCATCTTGATGTTCTTTTTATAAAAGGGGGACGATTCCAGATTCAATTCCCTAAATCCTCTGGCTCCTCTGGCTTTTTGCAACAAGATCAATAGGTCTCCCATCAAGAACAACGATCAACAAGTATAAATCGTCGATATCAAATTGGTATGAGATCTTTTGTAGATTTCGCAAGCTTTCCCACGCTTGACTTTTGACAAAGGCAAACATGAGCGACGATAGCATGACCGACTATAGCTTGAGCGACGATGAAAAGACTGCCGATCTACTTCGTTATGTCCGTTTAGCATTCAAAGACCAAAAATCCTCGTTTGCATGTGCCGGTGCCATCAAACTACAGGATCCCATCCGTATTTATTACGAATCCAACTCACCCGACTCCATGGAATCAACAACTATCAGAACCATGACCCTTCCGAATAATGACCTGAAAGAACTTGTCGATTCATGCCAACCAGCAACATTTGGAGTAGGAACCGCAGAAGTCATGGACGAATCTTATCGGAAAGCTTTAAAGATGGATGCCAACAAATTTGCCATTTCCTTCCAACTTTCCGAAACAGATATCTTACATACCGTCAAACAAGTACTCTTGCCTAATTCTAACTGCTCCTTACAAGCGGAACTCTACAAATTGAACATCTATCAGGAAGGGGGCTTCTTTAAGGCACACAAGGACACTCCTAGAGGCAACGGCATGTTTGGATCACTCGTAATTTGTCTGGATCAACCATACACAGGAGGGAACTTTGTCGTTACCCACAAAAAGCAGACCCTACAGTGTGGTAACGATGCCATACAGGAGGATTACATTCAATGGTTTGCGTTCTATTCTGATTGCACCCACGAAGTGGAACAAGTCACATCTGGCAATCGAATCTCTCTGACTTACAATCTCTACGAAGGCGACTGTGTCGGAATTACAGATAAACGTTCACTCACTGATGAAAAACTTTTTACGACGATGGAAGAGCTTATCCGCCATGGATTTAAAGGAACTATTGGTTTCCCGTTAGAACACATTTACGTAGCCAATTCTCCAATGAAAGGTTGTGATCTGGTGACCTTTAACACGATCAAACTGTTAAAAAGGGAAACGACAAGTCAGGTTAGTGTTAAAAAGTATCTGGTTGCTGAAGTAGAGGATTCCGACGAAGACCACGATGATCGTTTCATGTACATTCCTTGGGGCGGTTTCTGCGATGGTCATGAACTATATAACCGGGATGCCGATACTTCATACTTTAGGGAATCCTATAAAGCAGAAAGTCTCACCGTAGATTGGATATCTGAACCAAGTAATTTTGGTTATTCTGACGTAGTGGCAGCTTATGGAAACGAACCTTCGACGACCACACTCTATTCCGCTGGATGTGTATTGGTGACTATCAAGTAAAGGATCCATCTTTGATCACAACCGTCCATATTTGGATTCAAAATGTTAAGCGTCTAATTGCAAATCGTTATCTGTTAAAGTTCTCCATCTTGAATAAACTGCTCTACAAAAAAACAATGGGTCTATCTTGCTGTCTTTGGTGAAAAGCTACAGTGGAGCAATGGATGAGCGTTTAAGATTTACAGCCACGGGCTGTGGGCCCCGTTAACGAGGCCCAGACTTTCATGACACCATTGTAGCGCCGGAATCGCTCATTGTTAACCTTGACCACTCTGAACAGCAGTTTGGAGAAGTATGCTACAAACAACCAGTTTGGTTGGGAAGCAACGTTTACAAACCTCCCCACTTTGAAGACGTCGTGGCGCATGGTGATAGTGACAATCACAGGTGTCGAGCTCATTGATTTGCACACACAGATTATTAGCAAGGTGGGTGTGCCTCGTCATCAAATCGTTTGAATGAGCGGAACCCACATGGTAATTAAAGCCAGGAGTAAATATCAAGAGATAAGTTGAGAAGTTATAATGAACCATAAGGATCATCTAAGAAGAAGACCATCAGGTATCTATTCAAGTTTTGGCAATAGGAAAGTCGCAAAGAATCAAAAACCAAATATCCATCGTTGCCTCTGAACAAAAAGAATAAAAAGTATCTAGCAGAAAATATAAAGTGTACAGTTCCCCACCACCCAATGTCCCATAATCCAAAAGTTTCCCACTCCGTAATCCTCATTGCACAGCGTTCACATCCCGGTCAGGCGCCACCGGTCGGCCCACCTGCGACTTTCGACTCACACTCGAAGCTCGTCGAATGGATCCACCTCCAGTTGCCACACCACAGCCCAAACGACCAACATCGGCAGAGGGATGTGCCTCTGCAGGCGGAGACGGGCGCCGAATGGGTTCTGTAGTCTCATCAGAACGATGTCTAGCAGCTAGACTTTGGCGAAATCGACCTTCAGGATCACCGTATAGAGTAGATTTCAAACCTTCCGAGGCGTGTCGACAAAGTGATAGACTGGAAACGTTTTGTGCGACTTTTTCGGAGGGACGGGACAGGGTGCCATCTGGGTCAAGATACAGAGAGGTAGTCGTTGAGCGAGTTGATAGGGATTGATGGGAACACCTGTCTACTGTCGAATCGTCGCTGTCGTAGGACCGCCCCGCTATATTCTGAGAACGAAACCGGCCTTCCGAATCGCCATGTAGAGTCGATATGTGTGTTGTTGATTCGGTTGACGGTGCGCGAGGTCCCAGCACACTTGCCGTAGACATGGATGTTCGCATGAGCGGTGGTAGTTTACCAACGTTCCGGGGTAGCGAGGAATGAAACGCCATTGGACGATCCTCGCCAGTATGCTCAGATGCATTCGGCCGTTCATTTGCTTGCCCGCTTCGATCCCGTCTCTGACACCTCTCTTGATTCCTCGGTTCTACCAATTCAGCCAAGTCATCTACGCTCAAGCGCATGTGATAGTGGTCCGAGTCTAAATATCTTCGCATGATATCTTTGATGGCTTCTGGGGTAATGGGTTTGGATACAACGTCATTCATTCCCACCGAAATACAGTGTCGTCGTTGTTCGTCGAGGAAGGCATTGGCGGTGATGGCAACGATCGGAACGGTCCTGTTTTCCTCCAAAATCCTGAACGCAACGTCGTTGTTGATCTCCGGAGCGGTACCGGACCCAACAGACGTGAGGGCATACCGCATTTGCCGAACAGTCGGTGAAGGCGTGGCGGGGCGCGTATTGCGAGAGCACTCGTGGCTACGGCCGCTGCTATTTATCACTGAGTTGCGAAGGTTGGTCCACACAGAGGCGTTGGCAGGGTCTTCTACTGGGTTTCGGATGCGAAGTGTTGCTTGCAGACCGTCCATAATAGGCATTTCTATTGATGGGATATGGCATTAGCATCGGATGGAATGAGATAGAATGACCTCCTTCCTGGATGAACAGGAAAACTACGTACCAATGTCAAGTAGAATCAAATCATACCGCCACATCGCCAAAGCTTTAAGGAGGGACAAACCGTCCGTGAACACATCCTCAGGAGTAACTCGTACGTGCATGTACTTGTGTAGCGCTTTCTGCAGACCAGAAATACCATGTCAAGGCCTACTCGTGCCGCTATCGCAACGCACAAAAAGAAAGACATACCACCATAATCTGTTGCATAATGGGGTTGTCATCAACGATGGCCACCCGGACATTTTCGCTCATCATGGTTACGGCAAGGACCGGAGCAAATGCAGACTTTGTGGTAGCGCAAACAAAAAACACAGAAGATGTATAAAAGGATACTCGTCACCGTAGGTTTGGAAAGGGCCAAGGTGGAAAGAGGCAACCGTACTTATACTCCACAGTACAAGTTTACGCAACAGCACATGAACAAAAAAAAATCAGGCAATTGACAGAGGCATGTCAAATTAAGTGTGTAATAATAGCGATCGATGAAACGATATATTATTAAAGATATAAAAAACGTCAAGTGATGTGATTCTATTTTTAACAACAAAGGCCACACTTGGGATTTGTCGGAAAGAACCCGATGGATCAAATATCCGGATCCCACTCCCGATCAAATATCCGGATCCCACTGCAGATTAAAATCCAGACGTATTCTGGGTTCAAAAACCTTGTTATATATAGTAACAGACGTATACGACCTGGTAGCAAGTCACTATACTGGTAACTTACCATGGCTTTCATCACCGTTGCAGCTCACGTTGACCCAAGGATGGTTTTGCATAATTCTGGCTATACGGAGAAGGACTCACTTAAAAGCCACGGCACGCCGTGATCTGTAGGAGTGCCATGTCAACCAGCGAATCCATAGGGACTTGCCATATCGTTCGATGCCAGGCGCCTATTGATGAGGACACTTCAAACCTGATATTTTTAGATAATACGTTAATGGGTGACCCCAACCCTTCTCAGTGATTTCTTAGGGTTGGTCAGGTATGTACGTTGAACCACTATCCCGCCATACAAGGCCCCACAATTCACCCAACTCCGAAACAATACTAACGCGGACTAGAAGGTCTCTGTATCCCATTCGACCCTTGGTTTCGAGGGTTCAGCTATTTGGCCGTACCCTCTGCGACACCATTGGTATACGTCTAGACCCAACGACCCCGCAGCTGTCGCAACTGAGGAGAATTAACCTTTAACTTTGATCTAGAAGGGTAACGTTCTCCCGAGAACGACAGAATAGAAGTCATTTCGGTGTCACCTCCCAACAACTATAGCTGGACTAGATAAGTTTGTTTATTTTGTTTCTTAGTAATGGGGTCATGTATTTTCAGAAAGGGATAGGTAGCACAAGGGTGACTCCATAGCTCGGCAAGACGTTAGCTTTTTTAAATAAAGTTCGCCATGGACAAACCTAAAATAACCTCAAAGATTACGCAAACTCGCATTGACTTTCAATTATTGTCGTTTTTGACATGTATCTATAGGTCGACATTTAGGTTCCTTTTATCAGGGTTGTTACCTTGCTGAAAGGGTAGCACAAGGGTGACAACCATCGATAGCTCGGCAAGATGTTAGCTTTTTTAATAAAGTTCGCCAAGCAAAAACCAAAAATAACCTCGAAGATTATTCAAACCCCGCATTGCCTACATGTATCTATAGGTCGACATTTAGGTTCCTTTTATGAGGGTTCTTATCTTGCTGAAAGGGTAGCGCAAGGGTGACTACATAGCTCGGCAAGACGTTAGCTTTTTTAAATAAAGTTCGCCATGGACAAACCTAAAATAACCTCGAAGATTATGCAAACTCGCATTGACTTTCAATTATTGTCGTTTTTGAACATGTATCTATAGGTCGACATTTAGGTTCCTTTGTTAGGGTGGTTATGTATCAAACATAACCTTTTCAAATTACAAGGCTGCGCATGAGGATCGACCGCCCCTAGGAAGAGAAAATCGAAAAGAACAACCGGTCTGGCGTGCTGTCTGGCGTATTGGTATCAGTGCCGTCGGTGGAAGTGGACGCAGTGATATGATGTCAAAACGCGAACTGCTGTCGAATCTTTCGGACTTGCCATTTTGGGACAAATCGACAGACTGCTTACGTGGACGCTCAGTCCCAGTCTTTAAAAGCGACGCGCCTTTTGTCTCTCCCTCCTTTCATCTCGCGCTTGTTTCCACCACAGTGACGGAACAATGACTGGCGTAGAAGAACAGAGTGCATCTATCGAGGATGAAGGTACGTCAAAGTACTATTTGGGAAAGGTAGAACAGGCCCTTGCTCGCAGACGCGAAAGGCACTGAACGTATCGGATCGCACCTTGTGTGAGTGATGGCGGACTTGATTCCCCTGCAGGCGTGCAGAAAGGAGGTCTGAGGGTATGGCTCCCTAACTGATGGTATGCGTCCTGTCGTATCCTCGTCGTTCAGACGTGAGCCTACGACTCGCTTGTGTGCTGTCTCATACCGGCTGGCGTTCGTGCTTTTTGCTCTGGGAGATGAATTTATCGGCTACTGTTTTTTCACGGTGCCGGCGGGTGGATCTAACTGCCAAGGCTGCGCAGTGTGACTGCCTGAGGGTACGGCTCTGTAATAGAGAAAAATTGACGCTCCGTTTCTGTTCGTGCTTCCGATGCGATTCACGAAGGCATCGGTAGTTAGTCTCGTATTACTGGATTCATGGCGTTCCCGTATTAGTTTTATCTAGTTTCCTTTCATAAGAGTAATTCTACTGACCTGGTGCTCTTTTTCCCTTGCTCTTTTTCCCTTTTGTTATCCTCCTCTATCCTTCGTGTCGCTAGTGGACAAGTTACCCGCACAAATGCGTTACCTCGCAAGAATTGTCGACTCTAACCAAAGTTTTTCGACGAAGAACTTCTTGCACAGATTTAAATACGACAGCGAAGGACCACAGGTCGCTCTGACGGACCTCACCACCTCATCCACAATTCTCTACAAAAGCTATGTCAATAATCGTTTCTGCAGCCAAAAGAAACGTGAGCGGACAAAAGCAATTGTGGACCAAATCCTGGAAATCAAAAAGGGTACCGACGTTGCTTGGAATGAGTACTGGGAAGACGTCCAGCGCAAGACCGCGCACAAGAAGGTTCTCAAGAAACAAGTCAGAAAGCGGCATGAGATCACAGGAGAGGAGCTGATAATGGAAGACGAACATGATGTCGAACAACTTCGAAAACGCCGTAAAGAACTGCCTCTCAATCATAATCACCAGAACACCATCATGCCTCCGGCACCGGAGACACCGCAAACCTCCGCTGTAGGCTCTATTGCTACCGATGTGCGACCGATGAGCCCTGATCTAAAACAAGCTGCAAACCAGGAAATTCTTGCTCGATTTGGGTTACAGTTCGCCAGCACAGGAGGTTGGGTGCATGAAGATATAGCAAACGACGATCGGCCCTTATTGCGAAAATATGGGATCATTACTTCCAATCTCAAGCCGACAAGGTGGAGCGAAGATCAAAAAGCGGACATGAACGTCCAGTTCGAACAGGAAAAGTATCGGTGGAACGACGTACCGCTGAATCCCATATTTGAGTCTATTCTGGGGTTTCTGTTTGATAACCTGAACTTTAGCAGGCATCTCGGGGCCCATAAAACTGAGGTGCTGAAGGTGCTCGGTAGAAAAGTCAATGTAATCCGCACTGCTGCTCAGGAGAATAGACTATCTGGACGTGCGATGTATTGGGATCCGACAACAGAGACCACAATTTTTTTGCCGAATGACTCTGGTTCTGAAGAAAAGCAATCTGTTTACATATGTGCTAATGGGGATGATCTTCGTAGACTATTGTGGATATGTAACGTTGTCGACCAGTACGTTGATCTATTCACCGCGCGAGATCGTATAGAATCAGATATGTCAGAGGGAACGTTCATAGTTCGATACATTGCACCTCTCCTGGACGCCGTTATGCGATACAGATCTGATGTGGCCATAGAGTGGGGGGAGTTGGGCCTGAAGACATCTAGCGCATTCAAAAACGTGGAAAAGAATGAGCGAGCTCGTGTAGGCAAGAAAATGGATGCAACCACCTTTACTGTCTCTGGCCGGCGAGAAGATAGCTTGGAAACGGTTCTTGTGGAAATATCAGGACCGCCTGGTGAATTGGACGAGAAGCACCGTATGGAAGACCATGAATCTCTTTTGAAGAACGGCCGGCTTTGTCTAGACCGTGCAATCGAGGCTTACACACCCCCGTATGCTTCTGTCGACGAGAAAATATCCAGGACAAGAGCGGTTAGAGTACATCTCGTTCAATGGTACGGATTTAGAATGGATATCACAATTGTGGGCTTATGGTATTACCATATTTACCAAGCCACAACGGTGGAGAGTGTGGTCTTACCACAAAAGATCACACAACTTCGTACGCTCAAGCGCGTCATCATGGCGATTCTTCGACTAGAATCGTCGAATACTGTCATTTCCGACATCTTGGACGAAGCTTTGTTGGATGGATTTGAAACGTCGCCGTATTTGCGAAAAGTGGAGGAACACTCCCATAGATTACGGTCTGTTGCAGTGACACCTTCAATGTTTGGCCACAGGGCCGCTGGGTACCGCAGCGGCAAAGGGCCTCTCACCAAAGCAGCTGTTGCGACACCAGTAAAGCAGTGACTGATCATAGTCACGTGAACATATTACTTAATGTATTGCAAATAGTTTCGTGCATTATTACGTTCTTTTTTTTGTAAATGTGCATTTTATTGGGGTTTTGCGGTGATTCTATTTCTTTCTATTGTTTATTTTTCTTAAAAAAATGTGTGTATTATCGAGTTTTAGTTGTAATTCGGTTTCTTTCTATCGTTGTCAAAAAAAAAAATAAAAAGTATGCATTTTACTGGCCGGAAATCAAAACGCAAATCAACCATTTTGATTGACCAACACACGCTTATACAATCTTTGTACGTAATGGGCACAAGACGAATCGGAACCCATCCATGTAGAGTTGAATCACAAGGCAGATGAGTTGGGCAGTTTCAAAAGAAACACAGCAAAAGGTAAAGACATAATGGCTTCACAAGAAATGGGGTTTTCCGAGTCCTGAAAAGAAAAAGAGGCTTTTGGTGGTATCATACTTTTGTGGGGCTTGTTCATGTTCCTTCTCGATCTGTTGTCGAAGGGGCTTGCAGGGCCCACCTGTCTTGCTGACTTGTGCTCTACCATCATCCCGCTGAACAAACTCCAATATCCAAACCGCGTGTGCTTACGTACACGGAGAGGCGCATGATAACGTAAGCAGCACACGACTGGCGTTTCGTGGTAAGACAACCTTTTTGCTGGGCAATATCGTTTATGTCAAAACAATATTGTTAGGTAGAACAATATTGCCTACCATGCTTATACACATTTAATTGTAATTGTTAGGGCAGCAAATGGTAATGCCCACGGGGTCTGAACGTTTTCAAGGGGGGGGGGGGGGGGGGCACACTCTAGAACAAAAGCGAACGCGCGCGCTTTACAATTTGGTTTACTCAGCCGACCGATCAATGCCACAATAACCCCGCCTCATAAAGCGTGTGCAAGTTGTAACTCGCCTCCCCGAACAACAGTTGTAAATAAGTCTTCTAGTAATGGACCTTTTACTCGGCGGCAGGTAAATGGGACATGGGTATTGGCTATGTATCATCAGAACCCTTTCCATGCGGGACATCGGAACCATCCTTGTATGACAACTATATTGAAAGGAATGCGTGGATGTGAGAGAGTGTAGGTGATTTGCGAGTGGGGTTAAGGGAGGACCGGAGAAAGTAGCACGTTCTTTGCTTTGTCCTTGGAGGATTGTATGTGATTTTTCATTAAGCTCAGCCCGGAAGTTGGAAACGGAATTGGTCTGCCCGCGTCTTTTCCCTCCGCCTTCCTTTATGACTTTCTGCCAAACAATGCTTGTTTTTTGACAGTTTCTACTCACGCTCTGTCATTGGAATCTTGGTTTCCTCCGAGTTTTTGTTTGTCTCTAAAAGCTTTCATGGAATGATATAGGGTTTTCCAAACAGTATAAAAAGGCTGGGGGGTTTTCTCCGGAATTCATCCCGTCTGTCTATCGGAAACTTTGAACCAGTTTCTGTACAGCAACTGAAAATAACTTTAAAAAACTTTTGGGCAAATAAATATATCGAAACAGCGCAAAATGGCTGGACAGTCAGACCCGACCAAACGCCCACGCATACCTCTAAAGTTACCGGCCGATGATCCGCTCACCATTCTACCCGGCTCCGATTTTGTTGGCTGTGGTTATAACGTCCTACGAGGCTTTTACGCAGATGCTACAAGCTGCGGTGCCAGACTATTCCAATTGGACAAGGATGGATTTGAACAAGTGGAAATAGCACGAGGCTACTTGTTCTCGAAACCGAAATTGGTCACGGAGCATCCTGCCATTGGAACTCAGTTTTGGACGGCGTCGGGGACGTCGATTAAAGAGTTTGTATCGCAAGTGAATTCTAGGACGAAAGTCGAGGGGGAATATAATTTCTTTTCGGGGTCTATCGAGGCCGATTTCGGACAATCCACAGCTGAGAATTCGCAAATGTCGTTCAGCAAAGTACAATACAATGTCGATCTTTATACGTTGCAGTTACCTCCGACTGCATCCAAACTCGTGGATCCCCAAGTCCAGACGGACATTGATACCATGGATCCGATGCAGTTGTACAATACCTATGGCACGCATTATGTTGCCAGTCTGGTGATGGGTGGACGTGCAGTCTACACATCGAGCACCAACAAGTACGATTTCAGTTCAAAGTTCAGTCTTGATATCGTCGCCAAGGCTTCCTACAAGGCGCTCACTGGAAGTATCTCTGCGGAAGAAGAACTCAAATTTCGGAATGACATTCGTTCCTTTAATGAGAATAGTACCACTCATTTACGTACGACGGGTGGTAGTCCCGGCCTCGGAGGCGATTCATTCCCTCAGCACGCTAATGAGTGGGCCACGAGTGTCATTGACTATATTGCATTTGTGGATTTCTTGGATTACAACAGTTTGCAGCCGCTTTCGTCTTTGGCTTCTACGCCTGCTAGGCGTGACGCTCTTCACGCTGCCTTTGCTGCGTATTGTGAAAAATACCAGGAGCAGTACATTATCGATAGTGGGCCTTACCTTCGGGCAAAGGTTGTTCCGCTTTCTTACATTCAGTTTACTGACCGTGGTAGCGGGGCAAAGTCGGACTTGAGCGTCTGCCAGGCGGATATTGGCGGTGGTTGGTACAGTTTAGGCCAAATTGCCTTTCCCAACTACAACACCCCATCTGGGCGGACGATCGTTGTTCAGGAGATTATACCCAACTCTGGTGCGCTGGCGGATGTGGCAAGTTGGCAGCGTGTCTGGGATGATCACGGATCCGGCAAATCTGGGAATTATAACCTTTGGCGAGGACTGGCCAGTAATCCTGTCGATTACGCCGTCTTGGGCGATTTCTTCCGTGGAGATGTCGGTGACCAGAATCCGCCCTCTGCTGCCGAAGCGAATGGTATCAAAGCAGTCAACCTGAAATGCTTAACCCCGGCCCAGATTGGGTCCAAAGTATGGGATGATACTGGTACGCACGCCTCTGATGACGGATCAATCTGGAATATTATTCCTCGCGATCAGACGATTTCTGCACTCGATCCCTCCCTCTCCCCGTACTTTGCCTCCGCAAAGAATCATTCTCCCCCGCAGCGTGATGTCTACGTGCTCAAGAAGTCGTCAGTGGTGTTCGTTCAGGACGTGGCATCCAGAGACTTTTCCAGCAACCTTACGTATTCTCATGATGAGCTTCCCGATGAAGGCCAGGATATCAAAACTGCCCTAAAGTTTGGAAGTGTGCCAACCGATATCAATCAAAACCTGTTGCCTGATTCCATTTTGAAGCGAGACAAGTTACATCAGGCGACTAGCCCCGCGTTCGAGGTGCACACCACAAGCGACTTTCAAAAGGTTGAGAATCGCTGTGGGTTTGCTAGATTGTATACCAACGGTGGTGACCACATTATGACTATGGTAAGAATTTCCCTTTTTTTTGTTTGCCGTTCCTTTTTAGCATCACCACGCTTAACAAGCTGTCCTGCCGATCAGGTTGAATATCGAGCTGATACGCAAAAGTACGAAGATGTTGTGACTTGGTTTGGTGGCATGGCAGACACCATGCATGAACTCGTGCAAACTGGTTTGCGACACCGCGATCGATTTGAGTTCCGTCTGGTCCTAGTCATGGGCGCTTGTGTCATCTGGTTGAAGAATCTTGTCAACAAGGACAAAGGTAAAAAGGACCATCCGAGAGTCCCCTTTATTTCGAGTACAAATATTATTTTTTTCACTAATCAACTCGTCTCATGAAAACAAGATTTCTTTATATCCATGAGCAATGTGTTTCCATTCAGGAGTACACAGCTAGTTTCCAGGACGGATATGGCGAATGCGCTGACCACCTTTCTTAATGTCGTAAGCTCGCAAGACCCGGGCCTGAAACGGACTCCCGACCACCCATATCGGCCGGGACCGCCAGAGGTATAAGGTGGCTGCGTAAAAAATAACAAAAAAACAACGAACGTCCATGCTCAACCAATACTGTCCATTACTTTTTTTCTTTTGCAGGTTTCTTATGGCACGTACGTCATTCCCGATTTCGTAATGACTGAGCAGCAGAAAGAGGATCAATGGTGCTGGACTGTTGTGTGTCAGTCGATCGCGAGAGCTTTGCATTTGACAGCGTACACTCAAAAAGACATTGTGACAAAGGTTTTCGGAAAAGTCGTCGATGAGGCCAAGGTGCTTGACGAGGCCCTTAAAATCGTTTACAATTTGGATTATGTCGCTGCGAACCCCAATAGGGCGTCGACCCAAGCCGATGTGTTTGCTAAGGGAAAGCCTTTTGCTCAAACTCTTGAAATGGTCCTGCCGACAAAGACTTGGTACCACGCAGTCATCACTTCAAAGCTTGTTTACCAAGCAAAGAATACCATGATCACCGTTTGGGACTCTGTGGACGTGAAACCTACGGATCAGGATATCAAATGGGACGACTTTAATCGAGCTGGAGGTTACCGGATGATGGGTTGTTACAATGGTAGCTTCGTTCCAAAGAAATGAGGACCGTTACGAGTAGCCCAGAGAGATGGTCCGCCCCATAGGTTGAAATTTGATATAGGCATCTGTCAATATATTGGAATTTTAAAAAGCCGAAATGACAGGACATGAAAATGGCACAACGCTGGCAAGTCAGCTCGGCTGTTGGAATTTAACAAGTTTTCTGGAACTCTCCTTGGTAAATACAATGCGGCTCCCTCTGGATGAATATATAAACTTACAGATATAGCTAGCTGTCTTGGCCAGCAAGTTGTGAAATCGTTCTTTGTATCTCGCCACTAAAAACTGGACGCTATTGGCCTTTGTTGGATGAGCGTTCATCACGTGCAAATGTTGCAAGACTTCGCAACTCATCAATGAATTCACCAGACAAGCACACAGCGGTGTGTTTGATTTGAATTATACATTAATGGGCTATTACTTTATATGCCACCCATGCATACATACTTGGGTAGAATTCAATACGAGTTGCTAGATTACTCTGTGATTATCTACTTGCTATGACTAGTCAGTCAGTAGTTAATGGGGTTTGAGAGAGAGAAGAGAGAAGAGAATTTAGAACAGTCATTCGCACACTTTACTCAAGCATATCATTCATTCATTCATTCGTAGAGTAAAAGCTCAATATATTCCGCTCATTCACATAACACACACGCACTCAACACATCTTGAATACTTTCATTTACTAGACAGTTAACAGTCACATGAGAGCGACTGGGCACGTGTTTTTCACACTTGCACACTTTTTGTTTTTTGTTTATTTTCCACACATCTTTTTTTAAACTTTACTGGAAATGGCCGTTTTGTTATCCATTTCTTGTATTTCCATACATCCAACTGACTTGTTTTCAGTTATTAATTGGTCAATAGCCCCCATTCTTACGAAATAATAAGTGTTCATTTTTATCTTGATCTCTTCATCCATGATATTATCGTTACATTGTACTACACGGACTCTTTTCCCCGGTTCGGATGTCCGGTTTGGGGGAATTTCAGCCCTCGTCCTTCATTTTATTATTTCCTTGTTTCTTTGCTTCCCTCCTCCTCCTTCTCCTCATCACGACACACTGTTCTCTTGCATATTCCTCATTTTTTTTTTTCATCATGATTGCTGGCATTGCCCTTGCACTCGCGCTCGTATTGGGCTATTGGATCTACAAGAAATATGATTATGCCTGCATTCCATCTCCCATTCCGTCCCCCCGTCCAGAATGGTTGTTTGGCACACTTCGTCAAACGTATATTATGACCCCAAAGCAGGTCCCTACCATGCTCGACCTTGCCAGAAAGTTTCCCAAAGTGCACATTGAGGTGAGTTGTATTCTCTCATTCTCCATTTTTACTTTTCTAACTTTTTATTAGTGGTGGGGCCCGACCTGGTCGGCCGTCGTCACCCATCCAGACACGATCAAACCCGTCCTGCGCTCGACAGAAGGAAAACCATTTACTTATGACCTCTTTCGCAATTGGCTCGGTGACGGCCTCCTCCATAGCTCTGGTAAAAAGTGGCACAAGAGAAGGAGGCTCTTGACCCCCGCTTTTCACTATGAGGTAAGTTCGGGCTTGGGTTCGGGTTTGGGTTTGGGTTTGGTTTTTGGGTTTTTGGTTTTGGTTTTGGATTGTTGATTTTGGGTTTGGGTTGAAGTTGGCTTGGGCTGGGTTTGGGTTTGGGTTGGGCTTGGTTGGAGTTGGAGTTGGGTTGGGGGTTAGGCCATGGCTAGCTAACGCTCGGCATAGAGATATATAGTGGAGAGTGACATTGAGCTACGGCGAGGGACATGAGGAAAACACAAGTGTGCGATAGCACATAGGGAGCGTCAAAGTTTGATAGACGCATAGAGGAAGAGGGAGTGACATCGAGCTATGGCGAGTGGATAGCACATGGATAGGGAGCGCACTTTAACTGTCGTTGAGTCTCTCCAATTGCGCTCGACAAGTCTCTTGAATGGACAATGCTCCCACTCAACAACGTTGACTCACTCCTCTCCTCTTACCAACAGATTCTAAAGGGCTACCAAAAGGTCACAAACCAGTGCACAGACGTCTTTCTCGACAAAATGTCTCAATCCGCTAAAGACGGTACTTCCGTCGATCTATTTGTCGGCGTTTCGCTCCTCACCCTCGACGTGATCCTCCGCTGTGCCTTTTCTCACGAAACTGCTTGTCAAACCACCCCCGCCAACCCCTACATTGCAGCTCTCTACCGCTACTTTGACCTCTTTATGGACCGCGTTAAAGCACCTTGGTTGCACTCGGATTGGATCTGGCAGTTTAGTGGTAACGCCCGGGAAACCAAAGCCGCTTTATCCATCATTCACGGTACCGCCAAATCCGTCATTGCCAAACGCCGTGCAGAACTGGCCGACGCAAAAGCATCGACGATCGAACAACTCCTTGCAGCCTCGGAGAAAGACGACACAATGACCACAACAAAACGCCATCCAGACTTTTTGGACATTCTCCTCCTCTCCCGAGACGAGGCGGGTGCACCTCTCCCCGAACAAGACATTTTGGATGAAGTGAATACATTTCTGTTTGAAGGGCATGATACCACGGCGTCTGGGTTGGTTTGGATCATGTATGCGCTTGCAAAGTACCCCGAGTACCAAGAATTGGCTAGAAAAGAGGTGGATAGTGTCTTGGATGGGAAAACCGAGTTGGAGCATGACGAGTTGGGCAAGTTGCCTTTCACGACCATGTTTGTTAAAGAGTGTTTGAGGTGGGTACCCCATTCCGAATATCGGTTGCATATTGCTGCAGTTTGCACACTTCCACCACAGCAGCAACATGTGTGTGTGACGCACTCGCATCTCACACATCTCACCCTCTCTGTTATTTAGGATGTACCCCCCAGTCCCCCTCATCTCCCGCCGCCTCCCCTCCACCTTTCAAATCCCAAACACCCCCACCCTCCCCTCCAGCATCCCCGTCCCAGAGGGCGGCCAATGCGACATGTTCATCTACGCCCTCCACCACGACCCCACCCTCTGGCCCAACCCATCCAAATTCGACCCATACCGTTTCACACCTGAAAACACTGCCGGCCGCGATCCGTACGCTTTTGTCCCATTCAGCGCTGGCCCGCGTAACTGTATTGGACAGAATTTCGCCATGGGCGAACTCAAGACGGTTACTGCGCGTGTGCTCAAGAGGTTTGAATTGGTTGAGGAGGAAGGGTTTGAGCCGAAGCCATTGT
This sequence comes from Spizellomyces sp. 'palustris', assembly GCA_006535965.1. Lineage (NCBI taxonomy): Eukaryota > Fungi > Chytridiomycota > Chytridiomycetes > Spizellomycetales > Spizellomycetaceae > Spizellomyces > Spizellomyces sp. 'palustris'. The sequence continues at coordinate 100,581 of QEAR01000025.1, read as the reverse complement.
TTCGGTTTGTGTTGAGGTCTGAGAATGGGGTGAGGATTTTGTTCAAGGAACGAAAGTAAAAAGTTGTTACCCATTTTTGCTTTTTGTTTTTTGAATACCAGTTGTGTGATGTGAATACATTTCCTGTCCTTGCTCGTAGCGCATGTTTCCAATACCACACACTGTCGTTGAATTATGCATACTCTATTCGTCGATACATGGAACATTGGTTTATGCACCGCATGCTCAGGCGTTGGTCGGTGGGTTAAGATCCATACTGAGGGCGAACATGGACAAATGTCAAAACCATTCGAGAGCCCCAGCAACCGATGATAGCAACCATTATGATGACTGTGCCATGATCGCTGACCCACCACCTCTCACGGCTTCAACATGAAAATGGCATTTACCAACATTAACATGTCCCATCAGAAAAACGAGGACCCACCCACACTCCAAAGCCTCCCCACTGAACTCTACCTCCAGATCCTCACCCACCTCCCCCTCTCCTCGCTCTCCCGCCTATCCCGTACCTCCCAACACCACCACACCCTCGTCACCACCCACGGCTGGGCCCAGTACTGGACTCGCTCCTCCTACACCCTCCACACATGGCCCACAACCCCCCCTTCTTGGCTAGCCCGCCTGGAATTCATGCATAATGTCATGAAACGATGGCATTCTGGCGAGGTACGGTGTGCCTGGGTGGAGGGACCGTGGGGACGCGTCTACATGCCTACAGTCGTATTATCGGGCGAGAGAGTGATTTGGACTAAAGGACAGTGGGTTGAGGGGATTTGGTTTGAAGGGGGATATTATGGACGACAGGTACGCGTCGGGGGACGACATGGAGGGGAGATTCTATGTTGTGGGGTACTGGGTGAGAGACTTTTGACGGGGGGTGCAGACGGGGTAGTCTGTATATGGGATATGGAATTCAAGTCCCGACGAAACCGACGAAAGCGGACGACAACAGTTTACCCACTTGGTTATCTTACCGGCCATACATCTGCAATTAAATCCCTTACACCAATCTCCAAAACCAAATTTTTAACATGTAGTTTTGATGGTACGTTCCGTATTTGGAGTCCCGACACTAGCTCTATATTCCCCATCCCCGACCTTAACCGCAACCGACCTTGGACAACCACATTTGCATCACACCCCTCCATTCTCGCAGTCGGATTCTCACACCTCTTTCCTACCTCGTCTTGTTCACCGCTCCGTCTGTACTCTCTGACACCAACCTCCCTGACCCCCCTCGCGGATTTACATGGCCACAAAAGCAGTGTATACGATACACACATGATAGACGCACATACGCTCTTATCCGCTTCATTTGACGGTACAGTCCGCACATGGGACACCCGGACACGTACCTGTGTGCAAATTTTCGAGGATCCAGATGACTATGCTGTGTATTCGGTTGCGGGGGGGTCGTGGCTGATTTCAAGTGGGACGGCGTGGCATGCGACGGTTCGGGTGTGGGATGCGAGGATGGGTGGGTTGGTTAGGTCGGTGTTTTTGGTTGAGAGGCGGTCGCCGGTTTATGCGCTTGCGATGGATTGTGTGAGGATTGTGGGGGCTGTTGATGGTGGGGTGGGGATGTGTGTTGCAGATGGGATGGTGTAAACCATGTTATTTTTTACTTTATTTTTTTGTTTATGATGCCGTATAGGATGCACTTTGTAGATCTGTAAACAGAGTATTCAACTTTTGGGTGTATCATGTAATCCATCACGTCAGCAACTCCGAATATTCACTACCCATTTCAAAAACAGGTCAAGAACCCACCAGCAGCACAGAAGCACACTCGCACCATTTCCAATAAAAAGAAAAAAGGATAAACAAGAGATGATCCAAATGGGCTACTTTTAATGTCAAATGATAAAAGCCAACACATGCAACACGCAAGGCAGACCAGATGTATTCTCCGAACCTGATCAGATCCTGAGCCGCGCAACGTAACAGCACGCACACAACCCCCGGATTCTTTTCTGGCAAATACCAGTAGTCAACCGCACGCATCTCTCCATCCAATCCCCGCATTCAACACCACACACACGACCATGTCAGATCACCCCGAAGAGAACCCATCCCCCACCGACGGGCCACCAGGTAACACCTCCCCGCACCATCACACCTCACACACACACAAAAAAACCCTAACAAACACATCTAGTCTCTATCCACCCAAGCCCTTCAACCCAAGACATGCGTCGCCGCCCCCAAACCCGTCCAAGTACAGTAGACCTCGACGAAAACGATGAAGAATTCTACCTAGGCGGCTTATTCAACCTGGAATTCTCACCCGGATTCAAATTTTTGGAAAGTCTTCGTGGGAAAGCACCTGAATCCATGTAAAAAAAACAAAAACATACATTTTACGCCTCTTATTTTAACGTTTTTCCTCATATTTTTTTTGTGTGGTGCTTGTTTGTAGGATTACGCATTTAGAGTCTCGTATGCGCTCCCTTCATGCTTTTCTCCTTTCGTGTGCCGAGTATGAGAAATCATTGATTAAGCGTGTCAAGGATGTTGCGGGGGATGTACAAAAGCAGCGGTTGGAGATTGATCGGACGGCCAGTAAGCAGTTTACGGAGAATACAGAGATTGGGGAGTTGAAGAGGGAGTTACTTAAAGTGGGTGTTTTGCTTCATTTTGCTGTAGAGATGGTTTTTTTTTGATATTGAGTATGATCTGTTTTTTTTTCCTGTGGGGGTGGTAGGCCGAAAATGAAGTCAAGCTCGCCCAAGAGCGTGAATCACGTCTCACACTCGACATTTCCGAGTCGCAAGAAAAGAAACGTCAGCTCATGGACGATATTGACGAAATTCGACGGCACAAGGCCGATATGCTCGAACCACAACTAATTGCATCCAGTAAAGAACTCAAAGTAACGTATCAATAAACCAAATTACAAATATTATTATTTTGCGCTGACGTTTTTAGCATAGTTGGAAGTCATACAACGACGACACCAAGTAGAAAATCTTGAAAAAGACCAAGAAGAAAAAGATGCAACCTATGAAATGATTATGCAACAAGTCGAGAGATTGGAAATAGATCGAGAACGACATGCGGCGGCGTTTTCGCAAGCAAATGAGATGCCTCAGAAAATCATGTAAGACTTTTTTTTTTGGTATGTTGACACTCGATATTTAAAATGCATTTTTTTGTTGGTTATTAGAAAGCAATCCGAAGTCCTTCGAGATGCCATTGGATCCCTCGTCATTGAAAATGTCAAACAAGGTACCCTCTCCCAACAACTCGACAAGGAACTCGAGCGACTTGCCAAAAGGCGAAAGGTAGCCCCCAGAAAAAGAAAATCCCATTACCCCTTGAACATGTACCGCATACTCAACTTTACACATAGGATTTAGAAGAACATAAGCTGGATCAAGCAGCCGAGTACGAACAACGTCGTGCGGAAATTCATGAAATGGAGCGACAGTGTGATGAGATTTTTAAGCAGCATGAGATGGCCAAGGAGCAGTTGGCGGTGCAAAAGGGGGAGAGGGTTCGGTTGGAATTGGGGTTGAAAAAGTGTGTTTTTGAGGTAAAGTGTGTTTTTTTGTGAAATATTTCTAGTGTTTTACGTGCGAGGGTTTGTTTTTTTGACTTTTTTCTATTGATTCATTACCACCCACCATTACTAACAATCATCTTTGATACAATGTACGAAACAAACTACGATCATTTGCTATACCTATCATACCGCCAACACACGCATAAACTTTATCACGCAAATCACCGATATTTATCATACATGCAATCACCATCGCATGTACACAACCACTACTGCCATCACAACAAACCCCACTGCCCATGCAACCCGCACCACTATGAACACGGCCACCATCAAACACCCACACACACCTGCACAACACACCCACAAACACATACACAAAAAACCCCCCAACAGATCAAACGCGAACACGACCACCTCCTCCGCTCCCTCCGCGAAAAAGACGCCCTCCTGAAATCCTTCCGCCGCCTCGAAACAACTGTCAACAACATCCGCCTCTCCACCCCCCTCCTCCATCAACAACTAACAGAACACACCCGCCAACTCGACCAAACCAAACGCGATGAACGACACTACCGTAAACAATCCGCTCAACTCCGTAAAGAAATTGATTTGATGCTCTATGAGTATTTGAAAACAGAAAATGGGGAGCGGACGCTGGGTGAGAATTTGGCGAGGGAGGTTGGGGTGAATCAGCGGCTTGATGAAGAGCTGGAGGAAAAAATGACGAGAGCCCAGGGATTTGAAAAGCAAGTTGAGGAATTAAATGTTGAAAAGGAACTCAAGGTAATAAACAACGGTTCTGGTTTTATAAGACAAAGTATTCAACCCCCCCCCCCCCCCCCCTTTTTTTTTTTTTTTTTTGGGGCGTTTTTTTTTTCCCCCCCCCCCCCCCCCTTTCCTCTTTTTTTTTTTTTTTTTTTTTCAAAAAACCCCCCCCCCCCCCCCTTTTTTTTTTTTTAAAAACCAAGGCTCGAGAACTCATTCGCATTCGAAACAAACTGAAAACCATCAAAGATAACCTTGGCGTTAAAGAAATCTCTGTTTTGGACGCTTCCAAACGATGTCAAGAAGCCGTTACCCGTCTCAAGGAATTTGCAACGCTTTACGATGTCGTCAAGAATGAACGAAATAAATATGTACGTTTTTTTCTTTTTTGTGGTATTGAGATGTGGTATTTTTTTTGCAAAAACATGCTCAATGATGTTATATACACCCATCAAAATAACGCAGTTGAACCAAATCCAAGCAACCACCCAACGTGCTGCGGAAATGAAGGAAAAGATCAAGATCTTGTCCAACGAGATTGAGATTCTTCGTCTCGAGATTGCTAAAAAGGGACGAGAATTAACTGTGAGTTTTTATTGGAACTTGTAGTGTTGGTTACTCTTTGTTTTTCTTTTTAAATTTCTGTTTTTGTAGAAAAAAAAACAAGAAAATACTGCGGCATATGCTCAACGGGATTCGGCAAAGAATGAGGCAAACAAGTTATTGTTACAGTATCGGGAACGTCGAGGTAAACCAGTCTTTTTCAGTGGATTTTGTCTAGATGGATACCCTAACTGTTATTCCTCAATCCATCCGCACGTTCCCATTCTGTAATGATTCCAATGGTTATGCCCCGTTTTTACGATGAACGGACCTTTTCATCCTACAATTGAATACGTTTTCCAAATATCCCGGACGAAAAACACAACCAAAAAAGACGAAATCGACCAAAACCTCTCCAGAATCGAAACCCTCCAACTCCTCATCAACGCCGCAGAATCCGACCTCGTCGCTTTGCGCACCCGACACGGCACCCTTCTGAAAACCCGCAACACGACAGGAATGCAACTCTTGGACCGTAACGACGAACTCTGCATCCTCTACGAAAAACTCAACCTCCAACAAGAGGTCATGCGGCGCGGAGACGCCGAACTCGCCACGCAGGACGACGAAATCCGTAAGCTCACCATTATAGCATCCGACCTTGAACGCCAAGTCGAACTCGGCAAAACCCTCACAAACCGCCAAACCCTCCATGAAACCCAAACTGGCCTCCAAACCGTCAAATCCCAACTCGACCTTGCCCGCACTCGTGTTGCTTCCCTTTCCTCTCACATGGAAACCCCCGAATCCCCCGGTCGAACCCGCGACTTAGGGGGAAGTGATCCTCCCACTACAACCCTCCTCGAAAAAATCCGCTCCGTAGAAGAAACACTCGCAGAAAAAGAGGAACGCATCCTAGAAAAAGACCTTGTCCTAGAAGAAGTGACGACACTTACTGATAGATTGAAACGCCAAACCATGGATGGACGCACCGAAAGCCATCATATAGCAGCTCAAGTCAATGACCTCTCTAAACGCATCAAACATTTAACAAAAGCCATGATGGCTCGTGTCTCTGAATTGGCTATGCATCAAGCGATGGCCATGGGACTCTACCAAGAAAAATGCGACAAGGTAAGGAAAAAAAATAAATAACAAAACTCGTATTTACATGTCAACTCAACACAATACATTTTCAGGAACAACTCTTGGAAGAAGCCAAAGCCCGTCTCGCAAACGGCGACCCACCAACCTCGGAAATCGAACGCGAATTCATACGAGCCGAAAAACGTCGCATCCAGCACGAAAAACAATTAAAACAGTTGGAAATGGAACGACAAAAAGCTGTTGCTGGGGGGTACATTGAAGCGTACGTTTTCTTTTTGGTTTTTATTCTTCTTATACCTTCACTTTGTCTCCCCGCCCCCCTTACATGTCCTCACACTCTCCATTTTTGTTTTAGCGACGACGACTTTTACATTTACAATAACATCCGCACAACAGCCGAACCCCGTCCAAACGCCTACGTCCCCGATACTACCGGAAAAGGCCTCATAGGTGACCTCCCGATACCCAAACCCTACGGTGGACACGCTCCATTTCGTCCAATGGATAAGGGAGCGAGTATGCGGTTCTTTCGGAAACCGGTTATTAAGCCTATTGAGATATAAGTTTTTTGGTTGGTGCGTGAGGAAGCGGTTTTATTTGTATTTAGTGAATGGTTTGTTTTTCCTGTGTGGGTTTACATGGCTTTTGGATGTATGGAGTCTTTGATTGCTTTTTTTGGTTGGGTTCTTTGACTTTTCTTGGCACTCTTGTTGAGTACTAGGACTTGTTCTTGTTATTCTTGGCTTGATCTATCTATTCAGGTATAGCAGACATGTCCACATCTTAATACCCTACTACCTCGCAAGGACAGAGAACTCGAGATCTTTGGCTATCTTTGGATACGGGCCCCAATGCAAGAAATTGTTAGCGTCGTGGTAAAATCGTTCAAGTGCATGCGGCGAGAAAGACAAGTAGAAAAAAATACCCGCAGGTGCAGGGCAATGCCAAGGCCCGGAATCGAACCGGGGTCATTGCGGTACTGTGTCTTCCACAACGCAGTGTACTACCACTATACTACCTTGGCGCATGTTGTTTTCTGGGGCAAAGTAATTTGTCTCGCATACATGTCTTCCTTTCACTGGGATATGGCGTATCTTTCTTTCACTGGCATATCCGAACCTCTCGCTAGTCTCCCGTCGCATCTCAATATTAGAATATTAGGACCTAATATGAAATCCATTGGAGCATCCTTTTGGCTTTTTTAAATGTCTAGTACAGTAGAGATTGAGAAAACCGTTTACCAGGGTGGAGTCTCTAAGGGATGGAGCAGCCTGAGCGAGAGGTTGAGTAAAAATATGAAAGACTGGCCTCCTTGGCCTCCTACCAAACAGTAGTCTCAGGTCCCTTGTTAGGCAACAAGAGTATGGACCCTGCTAGCTGAATGGAGCATGGGGATTTCAATCAGAAATTGGAAGATACGGTTCATACTAAAAATCGGTACTAATCCTCGTAGTTTAAAGTTGGATGTACCGCAGGATTTGGGCGTTGGCACTATTTGTTGCATTTCCTGTGCATAGAATACATGGTCCTCTGCAGTTGGCATAAAATTAAACAGTCGCATATTCTTATAAATGCTACTTGCGAATGCGTAGATAAATTGCAAAAGGTTCTGGTTACATCATTATTAAGCAAAAACCATGTCACACTCCCATTATTCATCAAGTCAAAATACCCTAAACCTTACAGAATGCAAGCCGAGTGTTTTTACGATTTCTGGAGTGAGCCGTTTCTGCTGCTGGCAGCGATTTCACACATTTTCAAAGGTGAGACATTTTAGCTAAACTGATGAGGGAAATACGCCCCCCCATCGTGTTTCTGATTTTTGCTTCTCCTTGTCAAGTGCCCTTTGGCAGCAAGAACGATATAAAAAGGAATGATGAGTTTACTTTTCAACGAACGCAACGCAAAGGCCTCTTGTAGCGACACACAAAATACCGTGTGGATGATCGCTTTGGTTTTAAACATTTTACATAACCAGATTTGATCTTCATCCATCATGCAATCCTGCTGTGGACCAAACGTCAAAGATACTGCGGGTGCGGGATGTTGCTGTGGTCCTGCAACGAATAATGGAGGATGGTATGTGCACATTTTTCCGATTTTTTCTTTCTTCAAGATATATGCTGCTAATGATCTCTCCCCTTTTGATCTACTTTCCAGCTGCAGCGGAGGCGGTTGCGACAGTACAACAAATTCCGATTCGTCCGAGGCTACCCTACTCGCCTTTGACGAAACTGATATCATATCCCAAATTGAACCTTTGATAGCTAACGTTGACCTTTCCCGCCTCTGCTCAACATGTATCGCATGCCATTGCACTCAATGCACATGCAGAGCCCTTCTTCCATCAAAGTTGCTCTCGGCTCCAAGTCATCCCCGCTCCGCAAGATTTCGGGTGGGCTTACCGACAGGGTATACTCCATCCAAGCCATCGGAGCTCCTACCAGCTTGCATAGCGGACCCCGAAGCCCGAGCTCGTTGTGCTCATGGGCGCCGCTGTGCGCTTCGTAATGTCGGTAACCTTTTAGCTTTTGAGATACCAGAGGTCAGGGGAGTAACAGTTGCCGATGATGATGGCGGAGAAAGAGAAGCGCTGTTGGTGGATGTCTACTTTAAGCGAGATTTGTCAACCGAACTGGCTGCCCATTGTCGCAACATTTTGCTTGCCCGTGGGTATCGATTTGTTGAGATCGTCGCCGCTTCATCGGATGTGTTTCCCACAAAGTTTCCTCGACTATCGCCCTCATTGTTAACACAGACAGTTCTTCAATTGGACGGGCTCACTTGTGGATCCTGTGTACGGGCCATCGAAGGGGCGTTGAGAAAGTTGGAGGGAATAAGTAGAGATGGACTTCAAGTGACATTGCACCCACAGCAAGCGGTCATACTGCATGATGCTTCAGTGGTTTCGGGTCAAACTTTGATTGATAGAATTGAGGGCATCGGGTACAAAGTATTAAAAGCCACGACACATACTCCCAATCCTACGGAAACGAGTCTGCCCACAAGCCCAAGCACGTCAGTACGAACGAAAACAATGTTGACAATACATGGAATGACTTGCGCTTCCTGCGTGGGCACCCTTGAAGACATGCTCAAACGCCTACCCGGTGTGGAAACGTCGTCGGTAGTCGTCACCCTCTTCCCTCAAAGAGCGATCGTCTTTCATGATCCCTCAGCACTCTCACTGGAAAAGCTCGTCAGCGCAATCGACGACATGGGCTACGAAGTCCTCGCCACAGATGTCGAAACACTGCGAGCCACTGCGGATTCCAACCAGAAAGTTGTCGATGACAATCTTGAAATTGTCACAGATTACCCTCATGAACCCGCTCAAACTACCACAAAGTTGAATGTCGGTGGCATGACATGCGCTTCTTGTATCTCAGCCATCGAGACCAACCTAAACCGAAAACCAGGGATTCAAGAGGTTACTGTTAACTTGATAACAGGGCAAGCTAGCATCAAGCATGATCCGACCATCATTGGACCCCGTGATCTCATCTCTCTTGTCGAGGATTTGGGCTACACGGCAGAACTTGCTCCTCAAACAAACAGAATGGATCTCGTCAAGGCCCGTGAAGAGGCGGAGCGTCGCATGTATGGTCGTCAGCTTATCTGGGCCTTTCTTTTTGCGGTACCGACTTTCCTCATTGCCATGATTTTCATGATGGCGCTGGCGCCAGATCAACCTATTCGCATGTCCATGATGAAGGAAATTGTACCTGGTTTGAGTGTTAACGCCCTGGTATTGTGGATTATCGCTACACCGGTGCAGTTCTGGCTGGGAAAGAGGTTTTATGTTGGTGCTTGGAAGAGCTTGGTGTATGCAAAATCTGCAAATGTAAGTTCTGACTGTAAATGTCATCGCGGTAACCATGTGTACTAACATTTCACTGCAGATGGACGTGCTGGTAGCATTAGGAACCAGCGCGGCGTATTTCTATTCCGTATACGCCGTCATCTATGGCATTGTTACCAAAACTGAATCCGAAGCGCAGTTCTTTGAGACCTCAATTCTCCTCATTTTCTTTATTCTTTTGGGAAAATACATGGAAGCTTATGCAAAAGGTAAGAAATTGTTCGTAATTTGGTAACACGGGGGACAAATATAACCGATCCCCATATCTACAGGCAAAACCTCAGATGCAATCACAAAGTTAATGGGTCTCGCCCCAGACACTGCTACCCTTGTACTGTCGGATTACAATGACCCAAGAACTACTACCGAGCAACAAGTAGATATTGCTCTGGTACAAGGTAAGAATCCGTGTGTTTTTTGCCAAAACGTATTCTTCGCCTTCATTTTGTTGACTCTCATTTGACGCACGCTGTAGTTGGCGATGTGCTCAAAGTCACCGCAGGCGGCCGAATCCCTTGCGACGGCGTAATAGTCCGCGGCACAAGTTTCATTGACGAAAGTATGCTCACAGGCGAACCAGTACCGGTCACCAAAACGGTCGGCGACGACATCATGGGGGGAACAGTGAACCAAAATGCAGTGATATACCTCAAAGCCGTCAAAGTAGGTTCAGAAACCGCTCTATCTCGAATCATTCGACTGGTGGAGGATGCCCAAACATCTCGTGCCCCTATTCAAGCAGTTGCCGATAACGTATCCCGTTACTTTGTTCCTGCGGTAGTCATCATTGCCCTCGTGACATTAATTGTCTGGGTCTCTGCAGTGTATTCAGGAGCAGTGCCAGAGGAGTGGTGGGGTAAAGGAAAGGCAGCCTTTGCACTGGACTTTGCAATTGCTGTGCTGGTCATTGCCTGCCCATGTTCCCTGGGACTGGCGACTCCGACTGCTGTTATGGTGGGAACTGGAGGTGGGTGTCTTCACATCACACGACACACTGTGTGAGCAGAGCTAATTTTTAATGGGGATGTTACAGTTGGCGCGAAATACGGTATTCTAGTTAAAGGCGGTGGGGCAGCCCTGGAAATGGCCCACAACGTCAAGGCCATCGCGTTCGACAAGACCGGTACACTGACACAAGGCAAGCCAAGTCTAACTGACGCTAAATTCTTCCCTGAACCCAACGGCCGGATCGTGAATGAATCTGATTTCTGGACGCTCGTTGCAACTGTCGAAGCGGCGAGCGACCATCCCCTTGCACGTGCCGTTGTGCAGTATGCCACGGACGAGAAAGGCGCAAATGCCACTGGAGCGAGAACCATCTCCGTTCAAGAAATTGTTGAATCTGCCGGCAAGGGCCTTGGAGCAGTCATTGAGGCCTCAGCAAACGAAAAATACATGGCGTACGTTGGATCACTTCGTTGGATGGAGGAAAACGCTTGTATACCCGTCGACGGTTCCATAGTCGATAGGACCACAGACAAATGGCAATCCGATGGTAAATCGATTGTCTACGTTGGCATAAGGCAAATCACCCCGTACCCCAGCACCCCAGCCGCGGGTCACCTACTTGGCATCCTAGCCATTTCAGACGTGATCCGCCCCGAGGCTCCGGCGGTCATCCAGGCACTGCAGCGACGCGGGGTGGCAGTATGGATGATCACGGGTGACAATACGCGGACGGCACAAGCTGTTGCTAGACAGTTGGGGATACATGAGGAGCAGGTGTTGAGCCACATCTTGCCCGGCGAGAAGGCGGAAAAGGTCAAGTGGCTACAGTGTGCCGTCAGAGCGCAAGACAAGAAGGCAAGAGTGGCCATGACCGGCGACGGAATCAACGATTCCGTTGCACTGGCACAATCTGACGTCGGGTAAGTGGTCATCTCATTTCTTCAAACGATCCAAACCTCCAGGCAACTCACTTTTGTATCCATTTTAGTATCGCGATTGGCACGGGTTCAGACGTGGCTATTGAGTCGGCGCAAGTTGTCCTCATGAAGTCTGATCTCCGCGACGTCCTCACTCTGCTCGACCTCTCCCGCACAACGTTCAACAGAATAAAGCTAAACTTTTGTTGGGCGTTTGGGTATAATTGCATCGGAATCCCGTTGGCAGCGGGTGTGCTCTACCCGGCTGCAAAGATCATGTTGGCACCGTGGATGGCAGGCTTGGCAATGGCTGCAAGTAGTGTTTGTGTAGTAGTGAGCAGTCTAGCCCTCAAATTGTATCGACCGCCGACGATTGGAAAGTGAGAAACGATGAGATTTTGTATTTATTTATTTATTTACTCGTATGTTGTACTTTGAATATGAGTGCTTTGTACATTGTCACTAGTCCATATTACATGTTTTCCAATGTGGTCTCAAGTACTCTATATGAGTATGATATACGGAAAAAGTGTCTTTATCGTAGGGTTACTGGTCAAAACAATTACACAATTATGGTAAAGAAGGTACAAGTGACAGAAAAAAAAAAAAGTGCTAAACTATGAAAACAAAAAGTAAAATGAGGGCCAGCCTCGACTAGCATCCAAGACAACAATTACGAGCTATGTAAAATCTTGATTCATGCGGTGGTATCGGCATTTACTTGCCGCTTCTTTCCGGATCCCTTTGGCCGTCCCTCAGCAGCACACACTTTCTGCCCTGTAACTGGGTCGACCTTATCATGTCTTCTTAGTGCGTCCCGTCTGGCAAAGCGCCGTCCACATCGCTCGCAGGTATAAGGACGCTCCTGTGTATGTGTGAGTCGGTGTCGGGCGAGGTCATGGCTTCTAGAGAATTTTGCTGGGCAGAGATCGCACTCAAAAGTACGGCGTATAGAATGGCGCTCAATGTGGGTGCGGAGGTTGTCTGTTGAATGATGGGAAAGGTTGAGGTCACAGTTCAACTTGAGCGTCCTGTCTGCAAAACACTTACACATGCGAGAAAATGGGCGCGAACAAATGGGGCAAAGATAGGATTTTGGAGCTTTTCCTCCACCTTCCTCCGTTTGACCATTTTGGATTTCCACTCCAGACTCCTCTATCGGCTGCTGATCTCGCGGTGTCATGGTTGGAGATGCGGTATCCGAGTATGATCCCACAGACGATGAGCACGAACTAGCGCAGTCCGCTGCAGAGCCGTAGGAATGAGGTTGAGAGTTGGGAGGAGAAAGGGGCATAGTGTGAGGTGGGAATGTGTGGGGGATGTGATGCTGGTTCCACGGTATTCGGACAGGGGATGCAGGGTGTGGACGCACAGCCGAGAGCGGTGGAGATAAGCATTGAGAAGTTGTGGGTTGCCCTTCGGGCCACGTATGGGATATGGGCGATGATGATTGTGGGGAGCGCGACTGGAGCGGAGCGGGTGGGAGAGTAGACCATGGGAGAAGGGTTGATAAACCTGGGAGGGCTACCGGTATGGGAGCATCAGAATTCCCGGGGACTTGGCAAGAAGAAGACCTGCTACTGTCTTGAGCGATGCTGTGAGAGCCTGGGTGTCTAGCACATCCATTGCCCCATCGACTGCAAGCATCAAGGCACCTGTGTACAGTGCCGCCGATGGCACACCAAGATGTTATATGGCTGTCCTGCTGTCGGCCGTTGTCGTGGTTTAAAAGCTCACCAATGGATACCATTGCACTAGCATAAATACACGTCGTGCGTAGGTGCACTTGTTCAAAACGGGTGCAGGCAAATAAACGTTCACGTAAAAAGCCAAGAGGGAGTCAAAGCCTCGCTATCCTTTTTTAGCCGATGGGAGATGGACCCCCGTGGTGAATCAGCTTGATTTCCTTCCCCCTGAATAGCTATGTCGGCGGGTTTCACACAGGGCGAAAAGAAGGATTTACAAAAAAAACACACAACGAGAAGCGGGCGGGCGGAGGGGGCGGGACGTAAAAGGTTTCTGTGGGGCTGGCCAGCAAGCGGATACGACATTGTGTTTATGGGTAAGTCGCCGTCTTTTGAAAATGTTGAATGCCGCGGTTACGCAGATGGAGATGGGAAAGATGGAGAAAAATCAACTTTTTTGATAAAAGTGTGAAATTTCACACTTCTGCAAGTGTTCCAAGGCAGTGGAAGATGAAATCTCGTGGCGGTCTGCAAAACGCGATTTTCGAGTTTCGGCTTTCTGTACAGCGTTGAACAGTTGCCGAAATTTTTGATGGTCAGATGGGAAATTAGAGACAATGGGAGATGGATGAGACATTTGGATAATAACGGCCCTGTGCTTTGCAAAAGATGCAAAAGTGTTTTGGAAAAGAGTCCAGCAGATCCTTGGCAGCCAAATGTTTTGAAACCCAATGGCAGGCATTTTACCGCGGGAATCCAAGGGGTTTACCCTCTGGATTTATAATTGAGGAATGTATCGACCTCCCAAATTGCATCCAGGGTTTATCATTGTCAAACGGACTGGTAAGCTGGTGGTAAGCACACTACCATCCTGTTTCATATGGCCGCATTGGACTGCTAGCAGGCACTCTTTATACCCCCCGACGACTTTTACATTGCAAAGGAATACATCCCATCCTCCAGCCAAAAAGCCATTATATCTTGAATTCGCAATGGCAGGGTGCAGCTCAATATCTATTACCTCATCCGGCCTTTGTAACCTAAACAAATTAGATACCCTTCTGCAGATGCTTTCCGACTTGCGTTGGGCTTTTCATATACCACACGATCAAATTTGGCATTCAACTCCCTTCTTAGCTCTGATATTTATAACACAAAGGACAGGAATATTAGATGCAACACACTATACAAACGACGATAACGCACAAATCAATGAGTCTCACGGCTTACCTTGTTCACCTTCCCCTTGAAAGAATTTGCATACAAATCCACCACCTCTCTTCAATATCCCAGGTGTCTCTGCAACCCGCAGCGCAACTTGACAGAGCTCAAGAACCCTGGCCACATCCGCCGTTCGGGATCCAGTAAACGGATGAGCCATATCAGATAGAACGACATCCACCGCATCCTTGCCCGTACGATCTTGTGGGGCGACATCTTGACTGCCGTGGACCAAAGTGCAGACATTGTCGAGGATCATTGGATCGCACATGTCGCCGGTCAAAATTTGAACATTTGGTATCGGATCAATGGGGAGAAGATCGATGGAGATGACCTTTCCTTGTAATTTTGGTCTAGTGGAAACCGTCTTGTCCCCATCCACAGACAGAGTCGACGATGGGTGTGTCCCACCTGTAGCCGAATCCTTTCTAATGGCATACTTTACAGCGACCTGCACAAATCCATCCATTTACATACCCATTTTGACCCCATCTCCTGCAGGTTCAGGAAAACATACCTGTGCCCATCCACCAGGACATCCCCCCAAGTCCAATACAACCATTCCCTTTCGAATTAATCCAAACCGCTTTTGAACCTCTTCCAGTTTGTAGGCCGCTCGACTACGGTACCCGTCCTGTGCACGCTGTTTTACGTACATGTCACGGGATTGTCGAGCATGCCATTGTTTTGTGCTTTTGGGAAAATTCCATGAAAGGGTCGTGAGTGAACAGGGCTCAGTGCACTACCCCTCTTCATGGTCAAACGGTTCTGGTTCTCACTTTGTCGTAGACCAGCGGACGGTGGTGGAGCCTCGGTTGGCTAGTAGAGGGAGCGCACCAGCCCGCTGAAATATAACTGTCATGGCATGTTTTGCAACAGAGGTCAATGTGTAGTTCTGCAGCCCGAAATATCGCAGCATTACCTCTTGTCAACTACTGTATGCGTAGGCCTACCTACAGACCGTGTTGGCATAGCAACGCTACAAGTGAAGGCGATCGTAAACAAAGCTGAGGACATGCGAACAACACCAAAACAAAAACTGTATTTAGATATAGGACTGTTGAATGAAAAAAAGATGATGTACAATAATCTGTGCAGAAGAAGGACTATC
This sequence comes from Spizellomyces sp. 'palustris', assembly GCA_006535965.1. Classification (NCBI taxonomy): domain Eukaryota; kingdom Fungi; phylum Chytridiomycota; class Chytridiomycetes; order Spizellomycetales; family Spizellomycetaceae; genus Spizellomyces; species Spizellomyces sp. 'palustris'. Next base: position 84,911 of record QEAR01000025.1, on the reverse strand, counting down.
ATGCGAGTCTCAAAAGTACAGAATAAAGTGAGATAGGCAGCCGGAACTCGCGTTAACGTCAGAGAAATAACCACGTGCAAAACTCATGCAAGCCAAGTAAACTTTCACGATAATGCACAAAAGACAGCTTGCTTGACGCCGGAAAAACGCCGCAGATCACCTGCCATCTCCCTTGTTAAGCGATTTAGGCCGTTTCTGGGGTACTTTGCACAGCACCCACTCCATTCGGCCCATGTCCTTCTTCATCGGTAAAGTCCTCCTCGCCCTCAGTGCTTTCAACTTCCAAGAATTCATCATTGCTGCTTGATCCCGTATCAGCTTCCCCCGCCTCCCTTCCATTCGCACTCCCTATATCCCCACTCCCTCTCTCGTCATCCCCGCTCACTGAGTTTCGTGAGCCTACTGATGGCGATGGGGATCGGCTTTCGTACTGCGCTAGTCTTTTTCGAAGTGTATTTCGCTCCGTTTGGAGGGCACGGCACAGGTTTTCCATTTTTGCTTTCCCTGCCAGAGCGTTCTCTAGGGCTTTGTGATTTTTTGTTCGCTGTTGGAAAGAAATTAGCCATTTAATAGATTCATGGGTTCCCCCAATCCAGTATACTTGCCTCCTCAGCCATTTCTAATATATTTTTGTTCATCTTTTCACATTTTAGTTTGGCGGCAGTATTTTCCTTTTCTAGCTTCCTAGTCTTTTTCGTCATCTGGGGGCAAACCTTAATAACAGCATGTGCAGTGAACTCTGCGATGTGCCAACGTACCTGCTCCATTTCTTTCCGAAACGTTATAAACAGTTCATTGCTCTTATTTAGCGTCTCCTCGACCTGCTTGAACTTTTCCACATATATGGACAGCTGCTTGCGCAAGTCCGTCTCCGTCTTCACGAAGGACCCCACTTGAGCCTTCAGAGCAGTGCCTTTTATACTTTCCTCCTCGGTTGCACGTCGTTGTTGCTCTAGTTTCGCCTCCAAGAGCTGTATCTCGATCTCCCGTGATTTCACCATTGAGTTGTAATGCTTCTCACGCAGTTCATATTGCTCAAGGAAACTTTTGAATTTATCCTTCAGCCTGTGGTGAATTACTTGTCAGTCGAGGAATCAACGGCGTAATGTGCATGGCCGCCGGTTCGGGCGTTCAGCGGAACATACATTTCACTGTCTTCTGCTCTTCGCTTCTTCTCGTCGCTGTCTTCCTCCATCTTGGATTTTATCTCCCAAATGGTGCTTTCAAACTTTGAAGAAAGTTCTTCCCTCTTCTGCTGCTCGCTGACCGCCAGACGCTTGCTTTCCTCCTGATATTACCGTGCCATATCAGCGATCACGAAAGGTAAGAGTAACTGGGAACCAAGCCGGTGCGGGGGGCGGCGTCATACCTTTACTCTTTTATTTTCCTTTTGTAATTCTCTACAAAGAGCCTCAATTTTCTGCTTTTGGGCATGAAGCTTCGTGTACTCGGCTTTTGCTGGATAGCCGCAGTCAGACGAGAGTATTGTGGCAAAAGGTCAAACCTCCGACCTACAGGAATCTTTTTCTTTATTCGATTGTTCTAGCTTCCGTTTGAGTTTTCCATGGTCTCGTTCCAGACGTTTGTTCTCTTGGAACTGAATAAGGACAGTCAGAGGCTAGTCAGTGCCGTCGATATGACTCACCAGCGCCTCTCCGCCGTAACTCACCAAATCCATGTATTTAGTTTGGATCAATTCTAGTTTCTCTGTACTAGTTTGGTTTTCCATGAGTTGGCTGATATCTTTTGATGCCTTTTTCACCGCCTTGGCTAACCAAATTCCAACACACATCAGTCTTCACATATAAACGTCTAGCAATAGATCAGAGGGGCTCTACCAATAGCCTTCTCCTCCTCTTCCTCCAGTGTTGACTCAGTCTCCAGTTGAACGATTTTTGACTGGATCATAGATGATAACTCCTCGGGTGCCAATGCCTTCTTCTGTGGTTTTGGTGCTTTTTTTATTCCGGCTGCGTTAGATGCTGGTGATGACGCTTGCGAGACAGTAACAGATGCGGTTGGAGGGGTATTGACAGGTCCACTACTTCTGGTGGGTGAGGATTGTCGATGAACGGCCGAACTCGGCGGTATACCGTTTGGTGTCTGCCCATTTATACCCCTATGCAAGGATTGCCCTCTAGGCGGTGCTGACTGGGCCGGTGCCTGCCGTACCTCTGGTCCGTCAGATAGATTGCCTCCTCTCTCTCCAACTCCATGGGCAGCTAGTGCGACTACAGGCTGACCACTGGCCTCTTGACTTCGCATTTGCATTGTATTTGGCGAGAAAACTGGTACCTGAGAGGGAGGCTTACGGCAGGAAATGGGAGTTGTTGCAGTGATCGTGCTTGTGTGCTCGTGTGTATGATTCTGTGCTAGTTTCTCACTTCCCGAAGAATGTAAACTGACAGGCATTGGCAAAGCGACAAGATTTCGAGATTTGGAGAGAAACTACTGTGACTCCAGTAACTACAAATCTGCAACCGAAAGCCCGCAGCAAAATTAGAAAAAGAATATTTCGCCAATGAAGTCGGCACTGGAAGAAGTTGAGTCCTAGTATCGGCAGGTGTTCGGTTTTGACGTGCAGTACATGCGGGTGCAGGTTGGGAATCGTGATGACCTATCGATTGTTGTTCGAATGACGACTGAGGTTTACGGGTAGTGAGAGTAAGGTATCTTGGGCAAAGAAGAGATTCCGTGAGAAACCTGGCAATGGTGTTGAGTTGTCAAACAACGACAAACGAGTGTTGAGTGTATAACTAGCGTGGTTTGATTTTTTCCTGCTCTTCAACTGACTCGGGGCTTAGTAAGGCTTTGTTACTGCGCGCAAGACTGCCCTCAGCGATAGCCTGCAACCAGATACTGTTGCCTGACGCCCATCATCCAGTCTATTTGACAATGTAGGACATTTGCGGACTTTGGTATTTCTATTAGACGCATTGCTCTACATGTGACGTCCAAACTAGTCGGTATCAAGTGAGCCTCTGGACAAATTACTTAGTTCCGCAGCTTAGCGGATAGTTTTGCAGAAAGTCTATCTTTCACTCCCTCCTTCCAGTCATCGTCCGTGATCGATAGAATTACAGTATGGCGCCATTGCCCCCGCAACAACATGTGCTTTCTCAAATATCCATCTTGTTGGAATCCTATCGATGCAGCACATTGCCTGGAGGCAACATTTAGATGATGTGCCCTCCATTCAACATGGACATACTGTAGATTTTCGAAAGCGTGTCGGACTAGTAGGTAAGCTGCCTCTGTAGCGAAGCCAGCACCGTGCACGCGGGGATTCAACCAAACCGGTCCAATTTCGATATTCTTGTGCTGTGGAACAATGTTGATGTATCCAAAGACCCCAATGCGCTTAAGCTCCTCGTCTTTATTGTCACCTTGCGGCAATAGCCAGACCGTGAACATCATGGCGTTGGGACTTCCCAACAGCTTGGGTCCAAGGTGAAAACGCTGAAACTCTTCAACACTTTCGAATGGTCCCCACGGAAAGTGTTCAAATACGTTCTGCCCCTGATGATGAGATAGCGAATACAGCTCCGGTAGGTCGTCGGCGGTCGTCGGCGTCAGTCGAAGGCGTGGACCTTCCAACTGAACAGGTTCGAACAACGTACAGCTGCCATTCCAGTCATGGAAAGGTTGGACTATGAACTTTGGCTCTTCTAATTGCATATCTTTTCGGCCGAGTTTGCTTGGAAAGTGCTCTGTAGAAGCGCATTTTGACGTTGAAGTTTAAGCATGTGTTTCCACCAACGTGCACACCGTGGATTTCACTCGATCGTGACATGAGTCACCTATGATCGGATGAGTCATCCAGAACGTGGCTTGTCGCCAGACTCCGACCATTAGTATAACAGGAATATCACTTTGTACAATATGGTTGTCAATCAACCACAAGAAGGATGGCCGCTATCACAAGATCCCGACAGAAGCTGCCCAATCCTTCAGATGCTGTTGCTGCCGAACCTCCCTCCGTACGGTTTGCCGAAACTCCGGCTCAACCAGCAGATTCCGGTCCCGGTACCAAATCCGGCAAAACCCGAAAGGCAGAGGGAAAGAAGAAAGTGGCAATAGGAACCACAATTGCAAAACAATTGATGAAGGGAGGAAAGCGTGGTCAGGGGCAAGGCGACTTAAGACTTGAAGATTTGGATGAAGCTGTCTTGAAGCGAAAGTTAGATATCGGCGTGTCTTCACTTGTGGTTTACGGTTGACTCTTACGCCGTTTTCCAAACGGAACAGGTTAGAAACGTTAGAGACAGAGTTAGCAGATTATAAGGCTAAATGCGAGCGACAGTAAGTGTATCTTCAGATCTCTGTCTTTCAGGTACTCCAAAGGTGTTCCTCAAGACGTCTTCACTCGCTACTCACCTCGTGTGTATGCCCTTTTTTCCTCTTCTAATAGTAAAAAAGAGAATGACTGGTATCGGGAAGAAATTGAAGCCTGTCAGCGGGACACTGTACGTATAAATTGATGCTATCATCGTCTCATTTTGTCAGTGCGACTCTTGTATGCTGACCATACACTTCTCAACAGGCCGAGTACATTTCGTACCTAGAGTCAAAAAAGTCTGAGAAACAAAGCGCCATCGATCAGCTGATTGAAAGCAGCAAACTAGATTTGGAGAGCTTTGTTGCCAAGAAGAAGGCCAAAGAAGTGGAAAACGAGGCCAAGATGGAAGGTTAGCTCAGAGCACCTCCGTCGCCAGTCATGAACTCGGCCTAATTGTTTCACCTTCGTGGCTGGCCAGATCTACGCAAGCAGATTCTAGATCTTGAAGACAAAATTGACACCAAACAACAAGAAGTTCAAAGTCTTTCAGATGTTATGGTATGCGAGCTAGCACGTCTCCTCCAACGAAAGTTAGAGCTCATCAGCATCACAATTATCAGTCCCGTCGCGCGCGACACGAATCTGATATCGCCCACCTCCACAAAGAAATGCAGGAAGCCGACCATCAGCACCAAATCCGAGTGGCGGAGCTCGAAAGAACGTTACTGGAAGAGCGCATTAAAGTTCAGAAAGAGACAGATGCCAAGATCAAGGAGATGGAGAGCGCGGCGCACGAGGTAATTTACCATTGCAGCCATCACAGTCCCCGAATAGGACTCTAATGCGCCTCTTGGTATGCAGAAAGCCCACAAGTATTTAACGACCCACATTAGCGCCCTGGACGCAGAGAACCAGCGTTTGTCGACTCAACTGCGAGCGCTTATAACCCGAACGCAGGATCTCTTGGACCAGAAGCACAATCTGGAAACTCAAAATATCCAACTCCTGCGTGATTCAACTGTTCGTCAGGATATGCTGAATATCCGACTTCAGAAGGTTGTACAATCCGAAAAACGGCGAGAAAGAGGGCGAGACAAGAGAAAAGACTTGGAGAAGCTGGAAAGAAAAAGAGCAATGGAGAAGGTGGTCCGAATGGCAGCAGAAAGAGAGAAAATGACTGAGCGGGCAGGAACACGGGGTGTTTCAGCCGGAGCGGTACTCAGAACACCTTCCGCAGGACGCCCAGGAGAAATCGCCGAACTAATCTTCACCACGGAGGCGAAAGGTAAGGAAGGAGCTATTGCCTCCTTAACCATCAAGGACGAAGACCTCGACTGGTCGGATGCGGAAGACGATGAATATCTATAAGCACATACTCGTGCACGATTCTGTTATCCATGTCTGTACAAAATAAAACAATTACTTGAATACCATCCATGATAAACCATACTACTAGGGTGACAGCTAACTAAACTATCCACGCTTGGGCAGTCTCTGTACTATAGTAGAATATCTCTTTCCAGATCTTCCCACAGGTGCCTCAATCTCCTGAAGATCTACAATCTTCTTACTTCTCAATTTTCTTACAGTTATCAGCAGGATCAGCAACTTCATGCTCGTGTATACGATGTATTCGCGGAAACCTCACCTCTTCTTTTTAATGGGTTCTTCAGGTTTGGATTTACTGTCGTCTTCAATGCCAGATGGGTCGCGCGTTATCTTACGGAATCCACAGAGAGCTTACACATTAGTCTGAATTTTAAAAGCCGAGAAGGAAGATATCAAGGACATACTGAGGTTTGACTTCCTTCTACGTTTTGTGGCTTAAGAATGTGGTCAGATGAGGGGGAGGATGTTATTGTCTGGTCAATTTGGGCTTCGTAGGTGGGACCAGAGTTCTTCAGATATTGGACGATTCGCATATTAATATTAGACTGGCAATTGCGTCGCTGCGATACTGGCACTGGAACCATACCACTTCAGCAGCAACTGATTCGACGGTGGCATCCATGTCCCCATTACCAGTTTGGGATTCCTTTACTTGTGGCCTATCGACTTTCTTGTTTCGTCCCACCGATCGCCGTTTCACATATGTGCGCCGATTTTCATCGCCTAAGGTCGCATCTTCAACTACTGTCTCGGGGAATGACTGTCCCTGTGCTTCCAACCCTTCCGCTTCGAATGTCCCGCATGTCTTGTCTCGCGCGCCACTACGTTTTTTTTCATGTGTGGATTGCAAAGTCCCCATAGCGGGTTCTGATAATCTCTGTTCCTTTGTACGAGATATTCGCCGCGTATGTGGAAGTGCGCTGTGTCGCTTCGCATTCTTCGAGCCATGTTCTGACAAAATCATGTCTTCAGGAGTTGATCCTTTAGAAACGCGGCCAGCATTGTCCCTATGGGGGTCGGCTGACGCAGTGTCTTCTTCAGCAGCCTTGCCTTCAAGATATTCTGTGGAGTATCTCCTTTGCAATACCAAGAAGAAGGCGCGACGTTAGGTTAATCACGCAGAGTCACTCGAACATGATAACGCGATCCCTCACAATATCCTTCGTTTGGCAGTTCGTTCATCTGACGCTGAAGGACGGAGCCTGGTGCTATGTTCCCCTGCTATTGACTGGCCGTCTAAATCCTGCAGCGACTGCCCGGATGGTAGTATCTCCGTTCTTTCATATACACTGTTGGCACCATGCAGTTCTTCCATCCTCTTAAGTTCCCAAAAGTCGAGTTCAAGCTTTCTTGCTTTGCCCTCTTGTACTACTAGTTGGTCACTCAGCTGGGAAGGGAAGAGACGTATCAAAGCCTGGACCCCATGCCTGGCGTATTTTCCTGTTCCTCGTACCTGGGCAATCTTCTGTTGATACATTTCCTGAACACTTTTGGCAGCTTCTTTGGCTGCGATACCTTCCTCGATTGTTCGCGCCAACTGGTCTTCAAGGTTTTGAATCTAATAGAGGCCCCATGACCAGAATATGAGAATGGGGTATGTCACACCTTGCACTTGTGATGATCAATGATCACCTTCTCTCCAAGGCCTTCAGCGGAACCATTGAATGGAAGTTTTTCGCCGAGTTCACTGCTCATCTCCATTTCTCTGATCCTCTGCCGTAATTTGATGACGGTATCTCGCTCAATCTCTAAAGCTGAAGTACGAAGCTCCAGTTCTTTGCTCAAGTATGATATCTAAGCGATTATGATTTCTTTTAGGCAAGAACGATGGAAACAACAAGAATATCATCGTGAACCTGTCTCTGCAGAACTCCGGACTCCCCGTTCTCAACAGCCACATCATGAAGCTGTCGCTCTTGTTCCTCAATGAGCCTGCTTTGCTCAGCAAGACGACGCTGAAGCTGGGCGTGTGCATTAAATTGTAATTTGAGTATGCAGCAGGGAAGGAGGGAAATCTGCAAGCACCATTTCACCTTATCAATCTTATCTGGAAAAATCGATTAGCTAATTATGCCCACCAGCAGACCAGCAACACACCAAACGCACCCTTATGCATTGCTTTCGCCATATCTAGCTTTCTGTCCAATTTCTCTTGCTCATGCCGTTCTGCCTGCTTTCGACGCTCCCGATGCTTTAACTCCATTTCCTGCAATCGCTTACTCATTTCCCTGGCGCAGTCCTGTCGTACCGCCAATTCTTGCTCAACTAGTCGGCATTCAGTTTCGCGGAGTTGCTGACGAAGTGATGACACTTGCTGTAGAAGTTCGGCGTTCAGAGTGCTCATGGCCGGATCCGGATCAACGTCTTTCATCCTATAATCTCAGTGGAACGTCTTGAGGGAGAGAACGCACGTGATAAGTGCATCTTACCGTTAGCTTCGGCCTTGCCTGATCATAAGCATGTCAATTCAGTTGACTGCACAAGGTGTTCAGTATTAAAAAGAGTTCTTACCATTCACCCCTGCATGCAAAGCACCGGCTCTTTGAGCAAAACGGAAAACTTCGGAGGTGACTCGGAAGTGCTGCATGGATGGATTTACTAGACATTGCTATTAGTTCCTCTCCAACGGCAGCACACGTACGACAGAGCAGCGAAACAGTGAAATTGTCCCATACTAACCATTCACGATGAACCCCTGCATTCGGACGAATGAGTTGTCAATCCGGTGTGCTCTGAGAATGGAGCAAAATACTCACAGCTTGTCCGTGCTCGAAGTATGGCTGAATGAGCATTGTCAACTTGCTTTCTCGCCAGGGGATCACAACCTTCTTAGCGGTCCGGCTTTGATTTTCGCGCAGGCCTTCGATGCACATAGCCAAAGTCTTGATAAAAAAAACGGGTGTCAGAACGCTGCACGTATGGGAGAAACAACCAGATACCATTTACGCACATGCAAACTCTTGTTGATGTTCTTGGTCTCTCGATGCGCTTTCCCCTCAACGCCCGATTGCCCAATTCGCTCAGCCCCTGCTAGGTCCACTACAGCAACCCGACTAATCTCTGTCCCCGCAATCTAGGAAATGCTTCGCCCTTTAGCAAACGTTGCGCGGATATCTTGGTTTAACTGCTGACAGACCTTGGATGTTCCATCTGCAACGGGAATTCGCAAAACTTTCACGACAGACAAAAGGTGGGACCGCGAACTAGCTTCGTTCATTCGAGTGCTCAGAACACTTCGATTCCGCATCACGTCTTCGACGACTTGTCGAGCGTGGTCCATATCCTTTATTCGGACTTCTACCTGACCATTGATATACTGCTCCAAGGGCAAACCGTCAGTACATACGAACGAGGAAAGTGGCCAATTTGGTTCCACCTTGCGGCCTTCCGCGTCTTCCTTCAATTGGGCTATTGGCCGCTTGGACGCAGGTTCTGAGACTTTGCGGAAGATTCTATCATTTGAATCTGCGTTTACAGCCTCTGCTGTCGCATTTTGCAGATCATAAACCTGTAGAAGGGTGGTTAACAAGCGTTGACGCTCGCCAGACTCAGGACAGCAACCTGCTCCATGTAAATCTATTGAACGGTCGAAGAGGAATTGAGCTTACGGGCGGGCACGTAAAGACTGTTATAACATGACATTACCTCTGCAAACGAGAGATAAATCGCATACTCGTGTCTAACACCTTAACGAGGCTGCATGAGATCTACCGATCAACTTTTAGACATCTGTATAGGCAACGAAGGTACCTTCATTGGGAGCGATCGATATCTTCCTGGGCATGGTCCCCGTAGTCGTCTGAATATCATTCCACCGCACTGGTTTGATCCCTAATTTTGTTGGCGCCCCCTTCACTCGATTCAAAATCGTTTCAATTGTCCGTAGAAGGATTCCCGGCTGGTCAGATGTCCCCTTTGTTGTGAAAGTCTGGCGACGATAACATGTAGGATGTTAGCTCCGAACACCAGACTAGCATATGTCAAACATCATCTGCGGACCTTCCCACTACTTGATGCACCGTAAGCCATTAGCAAGGCCGACGATTCACCCGGTGAGAATATTTCGTCCACCATGGGTCTAACTACACTGTCGTAGACTTCCTTCTGAGTGGCAGTTTCTTTGAAGACGTGCGAAAATGCGTAGCGCTCTGCCTTCAGCGCCTTCCATCGTCCTCTCTCTGCCTACGTAGATCCAAATTGGAATATGTAGAAGCGGCATAGTTGCACGATATATCTTTACCCTGCTGCCACCTGTTATTTCCACCTCGGTTTCGCTTAAAATATTCACATAACGTTCTTCATCTGTTGTTGGTCGTACGCGCAAGTATACCTATCAGGCAGACTTTCAGCTACCAAAGGGCCGAACTATGAACTTTACTACTTACGGGCAAAAGTGAAGCATTGTCTGATAGATCCTTCTTGAGATCACCAGATGCCTTCCTCTTCAGAGACAGTGCTGGTTGAAGGACAGTCTCGTCCCTTGACGCAGGAGTAGAGTCAACCATGATGTATCTGCGCTCCCTTGCTCCTTTAGCCGTTAAGGATGAGCATCTATAAGCGCATGCTGTGAAGATCGTGCAACGGCGACGTCCAGACGATTTCCGCTTGCTTAGTACGCGTCCAGACAAACACGTGACTCGCTTGCCTTCCATCACTGTCCCTGCTTCCCATCGGTAGCAGGTTGGCGTATTGGTCCTGCACGCTAAAGCTTCCTTGTCGTTTCCCACTGTACAAAACAAAAAAAAAAGTTCTCATCATGACGGATGCGAACGACGCTCAGGACGAACGTAAAGTATGTAGCTGCAAAGCCGTCTCTTCAATTTTGAACAACGCGGATGATCCGACTTTATGTCACATATGCTAATTTGGGATCAACGGTGTGTGTGAACAGCCTGAAACTGTTCAGCATATCAATCTCAAGGTGCTAGGACAAGATCAGTCCGAAATTGGTACGTGAGTCCTGGTACGGCACACGGAAGCTGCAGCCTCATCCCGCACTCCCACATAGCCTTTAAGATCAAGAGAACAACCCCTCTTCAGCGGTTGATGGATGCCTATGTTGCCAAAACTGGACAGGTATGTCAATCTTTGCCATTTCAATAAGGAGAATATATCATGCCATTAGAACGGAACGACCCATTAAATATTGATTGCGTTAGGACAAGAGCTCTGTACGATTTTTGTACGATGGGCAACGTATTAACGGCCACGAAACTCCGGATGAGGTACGTTGATTGCGATCCGCACGCTAGCGGAATAGCTCTACTGAGGATGCAAATGGATATCAGTTTGCTCAAGTAACGCGGCTTCCTGTTGTTTTAGCTGGACATGGAAGATAACGATATGATCCAAGTTTCTGTACAGCAGCTTGGAGGGTCCGCGGCCTGAGACAAAGGTGTAGGAATAATGTATTTCTGTATATAAAATACGACCCTTGTCGATGTTTGCACCGTCAAAAGCTGCTTTAGCACACGTCTCGTCCACCTTCATGTGCTCAAGCCCACGTGATAGAACTTCCCATGATGCCGTAATCGAGGCGCGTCTCTTGAGCGCTTCTTCATCTGCTGGATATTCGTGCCCACTGTACAATGGAAATGGTTATTATTGAGCTGACTGAGCAAGACATCTTTCGCACAATTCAAATCATTTTTGAAGAGTTATCAAAACACTGAAAGTCTAAGCAAAAGCCAGCAAGATCTAAGTCGATACATATCTCCATCATGTGGATGCATCTGCAACAATACGCTCTGCCACTACTTGGAGCCGCTGTTGTGGCTACTTTAGTGGGCCAGAACCCGGCAGGAGCGGACGTTCTTGCAGGAGGCTCTGGTGACGCACCCACTGGACCCGCCATGTAAGAGATCTCCTGCATTCTTAGCCCCATTTACAGTGATTTATGGTTTGCCCGCACTTTTTCCTACAATCACAACGATGATTTTGTTTCAATCATATAGCATTCCAATGATCCGCCATCCTGAGGGCCGCCTTGCGTTCAGACGTAGTCTCCTTCGTCGTAGTGACGACGGTTTGGTTATGTTGAAAGAGGATGTCACCGAAGAAGACATTGCTAAGGCGATGGCGTCCCTCCATTTTGTGGAGAAAAATGTTACTGCCGGTATCCCGGAAGCCACAGACGATTTGATTCAAAAGTTGCGTGCCAGAAATGAAGGCGATACTGAAGATGTTGACGGAGACCCAGATTACATTGGCGAGTCAGATGAAGATGATATGTTGAAGTACTACGTTGGTGAAGAGGACGATGATCAACCTCCTCTCAGGCGTCGTGGAATGGGAGGATCAAAAAGTAGGAGGCAGTATGTTGCGCCTCCTTCGACCCCAAACTTGGCAGATATTTCTAACAACTATGACACAATGGTAAGGAGAAGTGCTTCTCTTGGTCATCGGCGAATCACAAATGAATATACTTCTATACTTTTGAAACTTTATATCAGTATTACACGAATATCCTGATTGGAACTCCGGGCAAATGGTTCTCCGTAGTCATTGATACTGGTTTGTAGCCGCCCTCACGTATTGCTTGGACTCGAGGTCATGTACTGATCAACACTGTCAGGTTCTGCTGACTTGTGGATTCCGTCTATAAAATGCGGCAGCGCCTGCTCACAAAGAAGAAAGTATGACCCCACGCAATCAAGGACAGCTTACCAGCTTGGCATTCCGGTCACTACCTATGTAAGTTACTTTCCTTCATTTTGTTCACGCTGTTTCTGTACTGAAGTTGACGCTCGACATCGTCAATAAAAACAAAAGTATAGCCTCGGTTCCGCTACGGGTAGCGTTGTCACGGTAAGCAAGACAGATCGCATAAACGATGTACTTTTGTAGTGAAGATTTCTTTGCTACTATGTAGGATTACGTGCGCATTGGAAATTTGATCGCTACGTCACAGGTGTTCATTCAGGCAGATCAAATGAATAATGTTCAGCCGGCCAATGTCGACGGGTTGATCGGATTAAGTAGGTCGAATCGATTGAAGTACTATCCGGCGCAATCTCTAAAAGCGTGTACACAGGTTTCTCGTCGCTCTCCTGGGCAAACTCTGTGGTTCCCGATAATCTCGTTGGAAAGTCGTCGATAATTGAGAACCTTTACTATGCGCGAAAGCTGCAGCAACCCGCTTTTGGCATATGGTTGGACAAATATGTATCTTGGAGTGCTGCACCTGGTTCTACTGTCGGTGGTGAATTGGCTCTGGGCAGCACTGCAGGCAACCCTGCTAGATATACTGGACCGATTACGTGGCTGAGCGTCCCCAGTACCGCCAACTGGTGGCACGTTCAACTGAACGGGATTGCGGGTCCGGATGGGGTAAATTTGGTGCCAAGCGGAAGAGCCGTTAGAGGAATTGTGGATACTGGTACGTGACGTGACCCGCTGATTTACAGGAAGGGCTGTTTCCATGTTATTAAAAGAATATCCTTGTTTTCTTTGCTAACCATCCAGGAACAACCCTGATTGTCGTCGACTATGCCGTGGCTGCAAACCTAAATGGTCTCTTGGGAGCATACGGTGCCGGGGTTCGTGGACTGTGGGCAGTGAGCTGCAATAAGGCCAAAAACAGTGGTGTCAAGATCACCTTCACCTTACAAGGAAACAAGTTCACGCTTGATGGTACGTTCAAAATAGGTATTTGCACCTGCCGCTGTCCTAGTTCAACATTTCTCCATCAGCTGCGGATTTGCCTACTCGAGTCTGGCCTGATGACCCGAATACCTGTTACGCTCCATTCCAGTCTCGCCAAAACGTAGGTTTCCAATAACATGCTATCATCAACACATTTCCAGTTTCTTATTGAACCATTTGAATGGGACGTGCAATTAGCAAGATGTTACCGACAAGTGGATTCTTGGGGAAGTTTTCCTTCGGAAGGTAAGATGAGTTTACAGGATGGCTTGAGGTGTTGGTTGTACTTGTTGTTCTTACATTCCACACAGTACTATCAGATATACGATTATAATGTGCAGAGCAACTCGCTGCAGCCACGCGTTGGTCTTGCCCTCGCCAAGCACTGACGGTCTTTGATGACTAGTTACATTCGTCCGATACCCATGTTTTTGACCATGTACACCTCTTTTGCTATTGTCAATATCAGTTGTCTATCCGTAGTTCTCAGGGACTGTCACATCATTAAACACCGCCCATTTTTTCTGCAAGTCCAACCTAGTACCTCGTTCAAGTGACCTCTCCACGATGGACCGCAAATAGAGAGGAAACGAAAAGAATACATATGCCATTGAATGGCGCAGGGCCGACCTCGTCTAGCTTCATCCTATATCCTAGGCCATTCTAGACCCTCATTTGGATGCCGGGTACAGTGTGAACCACGCATTTTCACGTTCCACGATGCCAGTGGGATCAGAATGACAATCAAGTGTCGCAGTAATGCTTGATTCGCTTAGGCTCCCTTATTAGGTTTGCCTGCGTTTCCGTTCTGACTGGTCACTCTGGTGCCCATCTCCGCAGCGCGACGACAGAGTCTCCAGAGGGATGAGCTGGAAGAGCTCTCCGTCTGCTACATTCCAACGTCCACCTTCGAGCCCCTATCCATGCTTTACTCGCTCGGTGATGACCTTGGGGTTGAGGCCAACTGCACTGGTGCAGAACGTGCGCCGTGTGGGAGATGCGGGAAGGGAAGAGCCAGGTAATGAAGTACCACTAACCCGAGGAGAAGCGCAAGGATAAAAACAATCGGTTTACTATTCTTCAGGCGCTTCCGTAGGAAGAAATAGGCGAAGAATGTTGCGAGGTAAAAGCGTGTTGAAAAGGCCATCAAGCGATTAGGTTGACACGTTCCATTGACGCCAGACAAACCACGGATCATCAATCGTGGATCATGGCTTCGACAATTAAATTGTGCGACGAGCGCCCGGAGACAAAGTTTTTAGGCTTTCATATTTCACTACTGGAGTTACTGGATGCATCTACTCAGTAAGATGAATTTCTGTACATGTATTGATTCCATCTCCTTTGCGCGATACCGTGGAACACTCATAAGCGTTGACCTTTGGGCCTTCCTACCACCGTACGCATCCCAAATATATATTAATTCTATTGAGATTGTATGTTTCCCTTAAGATCTTCCCGAAAAAAACATCTTTCTTGTATTGTGATACACAATCTCTGATAATTCCCCCATATCCATGCTTTTAAGGTCAGCAACAACTTTTAAGACTTGCCTAAAATGTCAGTTAATATCACATATCATGCGCGGATAATGACACTGTGCGAGGGCCACCTTATTTGGCAGGGCTCGTTGCGTCCCTTTACCATGCAACCCATCTCAAACTTTTCTTTTTTCTTGTGTTGACTTGCATTTGCATATTCAGTGTCTTTGAGATATTTATACGATGCGTGCGTCGGCCTAATGTCGCACCATGGAGCGTCTGTTTCAACCATTAGCCGGTCAACTGGTATTTCTTTTACCACATCCAGATTACGTTGCGTCTTCAAGGAACTGCCAGTATGCAAGTTTTAAGTCTGAAGCCCGTCCACGACTGCTTAGACGTCCAACAGACGTACCATCCATTTATACCAACGAACAGGTCCAGCTCTCCGATTATTACCTTCATTTCCTCCATTGGGCCATCAAACGAATGGACGACTCCACCCACGAATTTTGATCGGTTGCGTTTGGTTAATTCAATGAAATCGGAACCTGTGTTTCGATTGTGCAAGAACATTGGAAGACCTGTTTGCTGAGCAAGCTCAAACTGGCGTTCATAGTATCTACCTAAATGTTAGTTTCCGTGATCGCCAAGATGCAAATCGTGCCAAAGCACCACTAACCGTAGCTGGAGTTCCTTCGGGCAAAATTCTAACCGGTCATAATCAAGCCCACATTCGCCAACTGCAACCACCTTTGCAGAAGGAGATGCGGCATCTTCCTTGATAATACTCAATAAGGAGGTGAAATAAGCGTCGGGATCCTGGGGTGTTCCGTCTGATGATATTTCAAATTCTTGACATCGTGTAGGATGACATCCCACGGTTGAAAAGAGAAAATCTAGAAGGCTCCAGCCTTTATTTCTTCTGCAGGCAACAGTGGGTGCATCATGTTTTTACCATGACGACGGGCTAGATGGAGCGCCTCTTTACTTTCTTTGAGGTTTCCTCCTAATAAAAAGAAAATTGTCAGCTAAATGATAGTTGAACTTTAGCAGGAGAAACGCACCGGTCACCATAATGCGTTCTACGCCAGCGTCACGAGCCCGTTGAAGTACCTGCTCGAGGTCATCTGCGCGATAATGGGCGATGTTTCGGGCTTTGAGATTATGCCAGCGAGCGTACCTGTGTGCACCGGTTTTCCCCGATATGTGCCGCGAAACATGGGGTCGGTCAAATTTACACCGATATCTATAATAGGGAAGCATTACTGTTCTCTGCTGTTGCCCTTCTCGCTACAACTGAACACATACCAATAGACTTGTAAGCCATCTTGATTATCTGCCGGACACCAGGCGACAGCGAGAAGGGACTTATACCTCTAGTCGCCAGAACGTAGAAGTATATGCTAGTCTGTTTAATTTTCGTGAAAACGAAGCAGTTGCCAATGTCAAGATAACCCTGCCGAAGTACTAGTGGTAAGTGGCTGAGTCATGATGACGCATCCAACAGAACGTCGTCCAATCCAAAAAGCCGCACTCGTGTCAGCAGAGATCAGCAAGATCGCGGCGAAGCGTTGCGAGTGTTTGGGAGTGCGGCCAACAGTTATTAAACAGAGCTCCGAAGCACCAGAACTGGCCATTGTATCTTTTCGTGCCGCTGCAATCCAATTTCACCTCCTACTTGTCTCCACCCGCGACAATTACTTGCTTCCCACCCATGCGCCTTTATCGCGGTTCGCTACTGAGTAGCTGCAAGACATAGGAGGGAGGATATATGGCGGAGTCCTCGGGCAGCATCAGTGAGCCCGGTGCGCTGCGGGCTTCTGCGTCTACTGAATTTCCTATTGGTGATACATATGAGAGTACAAGTACAGAAGGTAAGAATGATAGTCATGAATGATACGAAAGATAGGACTGGCAACGCTCTTGGTATTGTCCAACGTTAGGGCAGATCCTGTGCACTCTGCGGTTACTGATACTGAAATCTGCATACTTACTGAGAACATGCCCTGGTAGATTTGCGTAAAGATCCCAAGTACAGGAGATACGTCAATGCGGTGGACAAGATTCTTCAATCATTTGACACGATTAGCGAATGGGCTGACGTGATAGGCTTCTTGACCCGACTCGCTAAGGTACGATCCTAGTACAACAATTCAACCATGTCACTGGACATAAGGTTGACTCTTATCGCCAAATTTTTGCAGACTCTTCAAGCGCACTCCGGCCATTCAGCTATACCACAGAAGCTAGTGATTGCAAAACGTTTGGCACAATGTCTGAATCCTGCGCTACCAGCGGGGGTACATCAAAAGACCTTGGATGTTTACGGACTTATATTCGAGGCCTCTGGTGTGAGTGCATGTCCATTCAGTAGCGAAATGCGTCTTGAGGACTCATGTAGATGGCCGGCGATATAATTTAGACGACACAATTAGCGGAGGATCTACCCCTTTGGTCGTGTGGACTATTTCCGTTCTTGCAGAATTCGCCAACAACGGTGAAGGTACAGCAGCACAGCAGTAGTCCATCAATAGAGGGGCTGCTAAAAGGAATCCTCACTGTGTGCATAGCCGCAAATTCTGGCTCTGTATGAAAAATTTTATCTACCCTTGGGCTTGCGTTTAAAACCAAGTCTAAAAGCATTGATATTAGCGCTTCTTCCCAGTTTAGAGGAAGAGAATAATGAATATTTCGACAGGGTGGGTAACATTTAACATACTAATCTAAATAACCAGGGATTAGGCTAAAGCTTATCATGTAGGTTATGGGAATTTTGGATGGCCTCGTACGCAGCGTTGGTCAAGGATATTTCTACCATTGTATTTGGCTTTCGTTGATATCCGTGCCGCACCTGCGCTTAGCCGCTGTAAACTATCTACTTCGGCGAATGCCAAAAGTATCCTCCGCAGAAGGTATGCATGAGCAGTTAAGTTCGACATGAGCTTTTGTAAATCAGTCGTCGCCGCGGTTTAGACGTCGCTGTGGTGCTTGGAAACGATACGAGCTTGTTGGCGAGGGCATTGTCCGCCGTGTTGGAAGACAAAGTCCTGCTGGTGCAAAGGGGGGGATTAGAATTGCTGTTGGTTCATTTCCCGTTAAAATATGGGTATGGAATATGCAATTGGCACCTACTGGCAGTTCGCTAATCGGCGTGAACTTCGCTAGCCTCTTCCACGGGCCCGACCTGGTATTACTGCTCGGTGCATCGGCAGGCGTTGTTTTACGCAAAGACATGTCTCTCAATCGCCGGCTTTACGCATGGCTACTAGGTGCGGGTTTAGTGTTCACACTTCACGTGGACAACGTTGATCCTCATTGAATGACATTCAACATAGGGTCAGCCGACAGTAAAATTTTGGCAGATGAGTGTAAATTTCCTCTCACCTCGGCGTTGAGGGTAAGCAAGACACAGAGTGCCAGTTTACGTGATGGGCAGGCTACCTGACCTCTCTAGGGAAGGCTATGTTCTATACTCCCAGCGCCGATTTTCTTGAGATCTCCAAACCGTATAAAATTATGATATCTTTAATGGACAAGACCGAAATTGGACAACCCTTGCTGCGCGATCTTTTTCCTATCATTTTCCACTCCCTGAAACAGCAGATGGACTCTTCAACCCATCAGACAGAGGTAAATACCTTTGTTTCATTTCCATTTTGAATCCAGCGACTCATCAAATCTGCAATGGGTGCTAGTTATTGCAAACGGCAACGATGTTTTTAGATATGGTAGACCCTCTGCTGATTTGGACGCAATTGTACCGGATAGTGCGCAATGCTTCGCTCGAATCCATGGACAAAGTCGAGGTAACACTTTCTGGCAAGGCATGGCAAACGACCTTGATAATTCAATCTTCCTCAGGGTTATCAGGGTTATGAGCTCTTGGATTTTGCGCTTTCGACCTTCAAATGGAGTGACGACGAGACTCAACGTGTTCATTTACCGTTCTTGTTCAAAATCATGACCAGTCGACTTACGGTAATCCATACTAAATTATGCTCATCATCAACATCTAACACGTGAATTCTTCTTTTAGACGTTGCTGTCTCTTCCCGAAACTCTTGCTAAATTACCATTATACTTGAGGCTGATCGGGAAACTTGAATTTCTCATTAGCGATGACGTTCTATCCCACTCCTGGTCATTGCGTGATTTCGTTGGTGCCAGCATGGAAGAATTACCGCCGACAGATCCAGCCGGTAACGGGAATGGAGAGCTTTTATCAGCTGCAAAGCATACAAGCGTAGAGCAGACCAAAAGGGACATGGTAGCGGAAATTGATGAGTTTTATGAGATGGCTGACAATGCATCCGGTGCATTGGACCCCTTTCGTCAGCACAACATTCTTGTGGGAAGGCATATTCTTCAATCGGGTTTCAGTGACTTGCTCGCTTTCGTTGCCCGGTTGATAACAGATGGTATTTTGCATGAACACCAAGGTGAACGACCTGCGAATGAAGCACTGGACCGAATAGCGGTGGATGCGCCGGTATCATCTCACCGCCGGATAACAAGGGTGTTCGGACAGGTAACAACGATCATTCAAAGTCTTGTTGTCCATCTGGATCCCCTGGATCGCGAGGCCCAATTGTGGCGAATGTCGCAAGGCGAGGTGCAACAACACTATACAGAAGAGGATGTTCCGCCGCCGTCAGTGTCAGAGGGAACGGGAACGATGTGGCTTGTGCCATTGATGAATGCAGCGCATATGGTACGCCCGTTAATGTGATTTTACTTGTCAGGCTATGGCGGAAGAAGGATTGACCTATGTCCTGTAGGTCAACGACTTTCCCGTCCTCAACGCTGCCTTGAGCTGTTTGCTAAGCCTGCTCACTAGCAAAATCTATCCAATTCCGGAACCACCGCATTTCAATCATTTTGTTTGCGCAGTTACCCAAAAAGTATGGTTCGCGCTGATGGTAATGGTTGAGAACGCTACCCTGACACCATTGTAGTTATGGATGTTCCTAGGCCCCGAGGAGGTCCGATATCACTCTCGTGCTGTGGAGCTAATATGGGCTCTCTGTTCTGTGTCGAGCTCCTACATAATGGAAAATGTCATGGCTCAACAGTTAACATGCGGAACATCGTCGCAGCGGCTAGGGCACTTCGAGAAGTTTGGCATTTTTTGGAGGCTTTCGGGTATGAAGAGTCAGCTAGTGTGCCACGCTATCATCGAATTCTCAGTTTCTTGTGCAGAAGAAGCTGCGAGTCACGCTAGTATGCTTTTCTCCCGCCCCTTATTTATAATGCTTGACGCATTGCGAAGCAAAGATCCTCTTATTCGCAGAGGTGGAGAAACATGGTTCAGATCCTACGTCAAATCATATATCCGGTGAGCACCCTTTCATCAGCGTGATGCGAATGAAGGAGATTAAATCGCTCATTCTACGTTTTGAAGAATTCTTGATCCGTTGTTGGCGATTCTGCTTCATCGGGACATCCGCCGTATTTCAAAAAACGTCCGCGTCAGTGGCGAAGACGTGGCCCTCTTTTATTACGCAGCGCCCTTCAATCAAGCGCAAGTGGACTACGCCTACGAGACTCTGCTAGGGATCTTAAATTTTGGAGATCGGCTGTTCCTGCGATCTATATGGATGGCAACAGTTAAACTACCTGATCTTGTAAACGCTTGTCGCTGGATGGAAGAGGGTATATTATGTGCACAGCTTTCGATATCTTGCACTCCCCGCCGCTGATATATACATTTTTTAGACTATAATATGCCAAACAACCATTTCACGTACGCGGAGCTGCTTATAGCGCTTAGTCTGAGGTGCGTTCCTTGTGGACCTTATATGAAATCAATGCGCGTAACTGACAATCCATTTAGGTACCTTCAGAGCGAACCACTCCCGCATGCCTCGACCAGCGAGATCAACCTTATAGAGTCGATTCAAGCTCGTGCGGCTGAGTTCCTACTTATTGTGTTATCGCGGTCCGATTACGTGAATTATCAGCTAGTGTCCGTCGTCCAAGGAATAGTTATTCGCAAGTTGCTATATTGCATATTCGCTTGCAAGCTGGATGTGCAGCCACGAATGCTTCAGGTACTGCATGGCATTGCGGGCTTGCTCAGTTCTCAGCGAGTGGTTCACGAAGTTGGAGCGGGCCCCGTCTCTGCTAAAGCGGATGTGCCCGTGTCAGCGGCAATGGACAGCATGTTAGCAGCGGAAATGAAAACGGAATCGCAAGAGCACACGGAAAGCAGCGACACAAAGCCAAATTCCAATGCTACGTTTCCGCGCTTGCGCACTATAGGTAAGGGGACGCAATATGAAAATGTGCGGTAGACATCCCATTTATCGTTTGTTTTGCGAAGGCTCATCTCCAATCCTGGTCCGCACTTTGCTCGATGCCCTTTCAATACACACCAATCGGCCCGTGCTCCAACACTACATGGACTTCATCCTTTCTTCGCTTCCACATCTTCGAAACTCTTTCAGAAGGATTTTGCTCCCCATAATACAATGTCTTTGTGACGAGCTACGGAAGTATCAAGATGGAATGAGGAAGTATATGTCATATAGTTTTGAGCGGTTACAAAGCAATGGAATCGACCCGGGTGATGAGCAATTGTCAATGCAAGCGTACCCCGAGCTAGATGTGCTGGTCCTATTGTATGGGCTGGAGAAACTTATCGCATTTTGTTTGGCGGAAGGTGGCTTGGATAGTACCGGAGCGAAAGGCGGACCACCGGGGGCGGGAGGGACCAGCTTCAGATTCTTAACAGGCTACGTTGCCAGCGTCTTTGGGAGCGATGAAAGGGGTCTGGAAGCAGAGACAGCGCAGCAACGGATGACGGAAGTAGTTTTGAACCTACTGCCGTCGATCTTGAGGAATTTGCAGGAGCTGTATGGGTTGTTTGACATATGTTCGGCTGAAGGGCAATCCATGGAATTCCGTAACAAGCCCGATCAAAGCAACGGTCAAGACAACATGAGCATGTCCTTCACATTTCTGAGGGATCGTATACGGTTTCGAATCCGTAAAGTCTTGGAAGCCACGTACAAGTTACATCCGTCGGATACCATCGAGTCGCTAATTGAGGTATGGCTCGCGGAAAATGGGAGTCATCTTGACAAGGAGGTGAGCGTATGCAGCATGTCCCCGAGGAGCACGGCAGTGCACTATGCTCATAAGCTGCTATTCAGGAGAAGGGGCTGAAGCGAACCGCTATAGCAATGATGGGGGTGATTCACGGGAGTACTCCAAGGTCGATAGTGACCACAGTTCTTGACATATTAAAGGAACGCGGGACAGTTCTTCAAGGAGCCAGTCAGAGAGATCGCATAAAGAAGACATCTCTGAAAGCACCGACTCTGTATGTCTCATTTTCGCAATCTTGTGAAATGGTGTCCTCATAAATGTTGCGTTACAGACCAGATATATCATTGGTGCTATTTCTGGAAAAATACTGCGCGCTTTGGGCTTCAGCGGAAACCCTCAAAGAGACGTGGCCCTATGTGGCAACATACGTGAAAGAGGCTAGCGCCCAAGCGTCTGCGTTTAAACATTTATTTTTGCCGATCTTGAGGTGAGTAAAAACGCTCTACAACGATTCCCTCAGCAGTCGTGCTCAGCGTATGCTATACTCTGCCTTCGAGTAGACTGTTGAACGTGTACTTCGAAAAATTTGCCACACTACCACAGTTTGAAGACAAGCGTATTTTGCGCGAAGCAGAGGTTGGTCACTGCATTGGGGTTAGGATATGATAGCTCGCTTGTCTAAAACTATGGTTTCCTCAGGACTTGTACCAGAAGGTCTGCGATTACTGCATCTTAATAGCCGGGCGATCTTTCGACCATGGATCATGGCGGAAAAGCGTTCAAGCGGCCGATACAGATACTGCGAATGCTGGTAAGAGCTCTGTGCAATTTTTTGTTCGCCGGCCGGAGTTCCCTCACTAAATAATATGGGATTGCAGATCAGCTTGGCATCGGAGGGCGCGGAGACGCAACTACAGTTTTGCCATTGCCGGAGATAGACCATATGGTAAAACGCTTGAGCAAGGTTTCTGATGACTCGCTGGTGCAGGAGGTGAGGAGTCTCCATTCCGGCCGAATTGACTTCACCATATAATTAACGACTTGGGAAGGTGGTGGTGTTCTTTGGCAGCTCGCTTGTACCATCACTACGCAGATTTCTGCTAGATCAAGACCGAGTATTTTCACTTCTAAGTAACATGGTATACTACATGGTCGCGCCCCTGTTCAGAAATAAACAAAGGTGGGAAGAGCTGCTACTGAAAATACACGTGCGCGTGCTGACTGACTATTTTCAGCGCGAAGGCACTCGTCAATCCTATTTTGGAGCTTGTTTGTGCCATGACGACATTGCCTGCTGCGCACAGAGCTTGGCGTCGGGAGGCATGGGATGCATTTCTAGACCCAAAGTTCTTTGAGATGGGCATCGTGGCAAGTAGGAAGTGGCGTGTGATAGTACAAGCAATGGTGTCGTCAGATAAGGAGAAGATAGCTGACCTTATAGGTAACACAGGGCTGTTCACTCTCGATCTATCCGTTCCCATTTCTGACGTACTATTTTAGGGCGGGTATCGGCTGTTCCGTCCGCCACGCTATTTATGTCAAAGGATCAAGAGACAACAATACGGGCATATGCAGTTCGACGCCTGTCGTTTGTCATTTTCAGTGGGGCGATGGATCAGTATGTTCCTCAGCTGCCAGGTATACAGGAGAAACTGGTGGACATTTTCAAAGTAAAATCGGATGTCATGCATGTTGAGGTGTGAAGCTTTATCAAGGGGATTCACAAAGAATTACAAGCTAACGCTCTATGTAGGCGTATTTGTGCTTGCGGGTCCTGCTTTGCAGGATTTCTACACATCATTTGGCAAATTTTTGGCCAACCGTTTTGACAGAATTGGTAAGCTCTATTGCATCATCTTTCAACATCCCATTTGTCCCTAACCAAAATGGGCATGGTCAGATACGTGTGTTTGAAATGTATTTAAGGGGCGATGAGGCGCGTAGCGCGGAGAGCACGGCAGCCTTTTTGGCTGCTTGCAAATTTTTGGATCTACTGTTAGTATTGCAGATTGAGGAATTTCAATGGTAAGAGAGGGTCAACGCAAAGCAATTGTGACATGTCTTGATATAATGAGACGTAGGTATCAGTGGATCTTCATCACGGAAACATTGGAGGTATTGCAAGATGCCAATAACGCAGCGGTGCGACCGGTGGCATTCGTGGACAAACTCTATACGAAGTGGAGCGGACATCTGAACGATTCATCAATGTGGACCCAACCGTCAGTCGATAGTTCTCCACCTGAGGGGCTTCGGCCAGTATCAGATGATCTAGTAACATCCTTGCATCATCAAGTACGACGACGACCGCTACTGACGGCTCGATCCATTTCGGACAAGCGTGAGCTACTTCCTTTCTTCCACTCGGCGAGCAGATACATCTACGAGACTACATATGCACTAGCGAAGCCCGACATCGAATTCGTAGAAAATATGTTGGAGTCTGAGTTTTTATTTGTTGACGATGCAGCTATTCCTGGGTTCGATAGCACACCAAGGACGTCCCTCACTTTGACTGAGTCAGGAGGAACAGGGTCTCCTGGTGCTTTTGGAGGACGCGAGGCGGGGGCGGGCGAGACGGGCGGAGTGATAGATCTGAATGCGCAGAACCATCCAGCAGTGAAGGAGCATGAAAATAGAACCTAATTGTACATTAGACTACGCACCAGACGACTATGGAAGTCATCTGATGACGGAACGAATGCGGTATATATTGTGCATTAAATCTACAATGTTAAGAACAAATTACTCCACGTGGGTGGCCCTGCTCGCCGATGTCTCCTACGTAGACTATCACAGAGAGTCATATTACGCTCGCGAGTGGTATGTGTGTTGCTGATCGGTTGCATTGCTTCCAGCCTCTGCGATTCTCTGTGCCTCGTTGTCTATATAGGTTAATGGTGCTGATCGATTGGACTATCGCAGTTGCCCTTGGTTTGCTTGCGCTGTAAGCTTCTGTCCAACTTTCATGTTCACTTCGAAGTATTTCGCAACACAACGGTCAATGCACACGGATTCTCCTTTATTCAGCTCGCCGTCTTGGTATTTCGGGGGGACACACTTTCTATAGCATGAATCGACGATGCTGACCACGGCCAGATCAGCCCATGATCGATTCTGACGAAGTAAGATAGGAAAACTCACTTGTTGAACAGCGTAGTCACCATTTCCTAATTACAAAGAGGCAAACATGGAAAGGCACGGGATCAGTTACTGTTATAGTACCAGATCACGACGCTCGAGCTTGAGGGTCTCATTTTCCTGAGTCTGACAAATGATGCAAAGCGGTACCCATGTCCTTCAGAGGCAGCTTCGTCAAGTTCTCAGTTTTGTTCTTCCGCGGCTTAGTATCCAACGATCAAGTTCTCCCACAGGGATTACAACGGTGGACAATTGACCACGGTACCATGCGTTGGACAGACATCGGGCGCATATATCGCTCTTACCAGTTCCTGCTCGGCCATGGACATGTTGACGTTGCTCTGAACCTGAGTCTGCTGACCAAAGTTTCCGAAGTTCATATTTGCGTGTGATGGAAGGGTGAAGTCGAAACTCTTGCAACCGAAAGATGTACTCTTTGAACTGAGGTGTGGTCCTTCGCTGAAGGTCGGTGAATTTGATGCCATGGCAACAGCAAGCTGAGTAGGAACTCCAGCAACTCCACTGTGATCCACACTCTGAGTGTAGATCGCTGGCAATCGTACCTTAACAAGCCTGGGTCAAGAGGTTTTCTGCCTTACGCTCACTCACCTGTAGGACGTGCGCGTATCGTAAAAAGTTGTTAATTGCCGTCCGATTCGCATGACGTCCGTAAAAGCGTCACTTGACTTTGTGGGCATTGGTTGTAACCGAGTCAGCCAGGCGGCAGATTCCGCAGCAGACGGACTTGTTGCTTTTGCTGCCAACCACTTTGTCGCATTGTATAGACCAGAAGTTAGTTTTCCGTAATCGAAGTAAAAATTGCTTTGAGGAGGACGTTAAAGATCTATCCTAGGCTGCTACATTTCATGGCACTATTTCCACGTTGCGTGGTCACAGGGACCGTGTTAACTGCCTCAAGTATCTAAGAAGAGGTAATCCACACAGAAGCTTCAGAATCTTTTTAGTGCGCCTGATTGAAAACTGGATAGGGTCCGGGAGCGGACAGCGTGATGTAGGACTTGTTTCGGGATCTGCTGATAAGACCCTTCGAATATGGAAGAAAATTGGTGATGATCAGGTTGGTTCGTACCGATCTTACCATAGGCCTTGAAGCTAATCAAGAGTCTCAGTGGATCTGTTCGGCAGTCTTGGAAGGACATACTGCTGGAATAACCAGTATCGGCGTTGTAAGGGGACGAAACATACCTGGAGACTTGGACTTAATCGCCTCTGCGGCATCAGATGGGACAATAAGAATATGGGAGAGACTAGAGGGAGATGGTAAATCGATGCTATATGGTGACATGATTGACACAGGGCCATTAATCACTCAGGGCCTTTAGAGGATATCGTCCGCTGCGTTCAAGTTCTTTCGGTGGGTGCTAGATATGCGATGTGTCTTGCCCTAGCATACCTCCCAAATTCGACAGGTATGGTAACGAAATACCAATTTGCAATGTGCTCACGTTTATCGCATGTATGCATGTTTAGTTGTTTACTTACGTTTACTCACCTTCCTCTAATAGTACCTGTTCTCATTAGCGGCGGCACAGACAGCCGGATGACTGTATACATAAGGGAGCGAAATCAGGTGTGGTATCCGTTTACTCCTCTTCATCAATTCGTTCCACGGTAGGCTGATGCCCTGTCAAAGTTTGCAAAAGCGCTTGAGTTGCATGGTCATTCCGATTGGATCCGATCACTGGATATAGCGACCTACACATCAGCACATGATGTTGACAGGCAGCAGCCGCACTTCCGGGATGGCGACTTGATGCTTGCAAGCGCCTCACAGGACAAATATATTCGTATTTGGAAGATATCTGATGCAGCTGGGGATGTTGCCACCAACGGAGACGTAGATGACTTTACAAATCAAATGATGAACGCATTAGCGGATGCGGGATTGTAAGTTCTGTTGAAGAAGCCTTCGTACTCAACTTATAGTTCTTACCGCTTACCCTGTGAAGGGAAGATGGAGGGTTCCAGCTCAGCACGAAAGCCCACCTTATAGAGGTAGAGGACATCAACGACAGTTTGATCAGGTTAGAACGAAAAAATCTTTATCATACCTCCCTTATCTCCTAAAGTCGTCTCAGCAAGCGCAAATACACCATTATGTTTGATGCTCTGCTTATGGGACACGATGATTGGGTCCATAGTGCCGCATGGCAAGCACCGCTTATCGGAGGTAAGTGACCAGCTGTTGACAATGGATAGCAAGTGATACCCATCGATGTTTACATGCTATATAGGTGAGGCCGGCAACTCCTACCATCAACCAATGGCACTTGTATCGGCTTCAGCCGATAAATCCATAATGATTTGGCGACCAGACCCAATAAGTGGCACTTGGATCAATGAGGTACTGGTGGCCGCGACTGACAATGATGTCCGGCATGGCGCTGCTCACTTCAATTGGCTCTGGAT
Organism: Spizellomyces sp. 'palustris'; assembly: GCA_006535965.1. Classification (NCBI taxonomy): domain Eukaryota; kingdom Fungi; phylum Chytridiomycota; class Chytridiomycetes; order Spizellomycetales; family Spizellomycetaceae; genus Spizellomyces; species Spizellomyces sp. 'palustris'. Next base: position 57,494 of record QEAR01000025.1, on the reverse strand, counting down.
ATTAGGTGCGGCTTGGTGAAATTGGCGGCAGCACCCTCGGCTTCTACGGGAGCTTGTTCAGCCCGAATGGGAATTGGGTGCTGGCTAACGGTTACAACGGTGCTCTTCATGTCTGGTCACAGGCGAGTGAGAATGGTAAGGTTGCTTGTGTATTGGGTGACAACGAATTCGCTATTAACCCTGCATCAGAATGGACACCGCGCATCGGGATCAGCGGTCATTTTAAATCCGTTGAAGATCTAAGTTGGGACCCATCGGGACAGTTCTTTGTCAGCACAAGGTTTGTTTTAGTGTCCATCACAGCAGTTGTCGACGAAGGCGGCGAGCCTTACAAATCCTGCCAGCTTGGACCAGACGACGCGATTGTTCGCGCCATGGAAGCGGGATACTGCAACCACATGGCACGAAGTTGCGCGGCCGCAGATACATGGCTACGACTTGCATTGTCTAGCATTTGTTCACAAATATCAGTTTGTAAGCGGTGCTGATGAAAAGGTATGCTCTATGACGTTCGGTAATATAAACCGAAAAACATCCGTCATCTGGCTACTTGACTGACCTCTTCGCAGGTTCTTCGCATATTCGAGGCACCACGAACGTTTGTCCAGTCGTTGCAAAACTTGACCCGAGAAACTGAGCAACCGACGTCCATACAACAAAGACCGATTGGCGCCAGCGTACCAGCGCTGGGACTTTCCAACAAGGCGGTATTTGAAGGTATTTGGAACTAAATGCTAACGGCGAACAAACCATATGCATTTGTGACCAACTGGAAATGATAGGGGACATGAAAACAGCTGAAGCGTCCCACGACTTCAGAAATCTGTCAGCATACACAGCAGTGGCTAGCACACCGACATCCTTACTTGAAGCGCTGACTCAACCACCATTTGAACAACACCTTTTGCAACATACATTGTGGCCGGAGACAAACAAACTTTACGGGCACGGCTACGAGATCATCAGTGTTGCTGCTAGTCATGACGGCAATTTCGTGGCCTCTGCTTGCAAGGTATGAATGAACTGTGTCTGCCTCTTGGACGACCCTCTTCAATGCTTAGCAGCATTCTCTTTCAGGCCGCTAAAGCAGAACATGCCGCGATCCGTCTCTGGTCCACAAAAACGTGGAAAGAAGTATGCGCTCCTCTAGCCGCACATAACCTAACCGTTGCAGGCATCCGCTTTTCTCCCGACGATCGTTATATTTTGACGGTCGGTCGTGACCGCGCCTGGGCCTTGTTTCAACGCACCGACGACCTACAGTCCTACAATCCTGTGGCTTTCCAAGCGAAGGCGCATATGCGCATTATTTGGGACGGCTCATGGTCTCATGATGTGCGCTTCTTTGCCACTGGGTCTCGGGACAAGACTGTGAAAATATGGGCTAAACACTCCGATGGTACCTCTTGGAAAACAGTCACCACGCTGAAATTTGAGGAGGGAGTGACCGCTGTAGATTTTGCTCCTCGCCTGATTGGCAACAGGTGGGATTGTCACAGATAACCTTGACGATGACTTGTACTGTGAAGATGTTAATTCTTCGAATTTTCCCCCATTTGCTCCAGCTACATTCTTGCCGCGGGACTGGAAGACGGGCGGATACAAGTATTCCAACTGTCGCTAGAAGACAACAATGCATCATGGACGGAATCCGTTTCTATACCGATTGAGTAAGACCTAAATTGTCCGCAGTTACCAGTTGCTCATGCTGAAATCAGAGTATTTGTAGCGATTGCCACGCTGGCCCCGTGAAATCAGTAGCATGGCGAACACGAGGAATACCGTCAGATGAGCGGAGTTCCACGTCTATTGAAGTCCTCCAGCTGGCTACTTGCAGCGAAGATCACTCCGTCAGGTTGTTTAGCATTCCGCTCTCCACAGCATAGCCTCCGTCACATTCACCAAAGGTACATAGAAGCAGTGTAGATAGTGAAGTATTATAATCCCTTGACTATTCCGCCCGAGTACATACATTTAAATTAGACATGCTGCAGCGATGGCAACCTATACAAGAACTATGCCCGTTCTATGGCCCTTATTTCGAGGAAATACAGGAGCCCCTGCAATTCAATCCTCAATGTGACCCTGTAATCTGTATCCGCAGTTAGGAGGCTTTCCACACGAGCACACCCTGCAGCAGATATGGACAGTCATGAGACGGGGACACGATCACTCAAAAAGAGTACGGCGAGACATACGAGGTTTCCACCGAAGTACATGTAAAGCAGGTTCCGCATTTCATGTGTGACTTCGAATCCGTAACCTTCTCCTACCACAGCATGCCAAGAACTTCCACATCTCTTATCCATTAATTCTTTGATATTTTGTGCTGCAGCCTATCCGCGAATTAGTTATAACTGACTCTTCAGTAGGCATGGACGTCCACGGACCTCAAAATTTCCTGGATGCTTTTCTACTGCTGTTACCACCATATCTACAGCTTCCACTCGAAGTTCCTCTGCCATATCACAAACCTATCAAAGATCGAATGTGGTAATTAACGGCATGGCATGAAGAATGCATTCAAAAAACGGGAGACATTACTCTAACGAGTGGATAGTTGAAATTCTTCTTGGGGTCCTTGTCCTCGCCTTTGTCGGCGCTTGCTCCGGCGCTTTTGTCCGGAGCCGCAAGGTTGGCCGTGCTGCCCAAGTCTGTCATGCTGTTGTTTTTCTATAGCAGCGGGAGGATCTGGTGAACAGGATCTGGTGCTGCGGAACGCGATTTCGGTCTGATTATATAAGCAGATTGGGCAATTGCTTGCTGCCAATGCCGGCGGAGCATTATGGGTGACTATCATAAAGCACCCGATTTTACAATTTGTCATTTCATGTTTGGGCTGTGGGGCTGTTATGGATGGAGCGGTATACTAATTATCGCTGGCCCTGCAGATCGTCACTGTAACCTTTGAGTCTGAGGTAGCCATGCCAGTATAAATGAGATCGAACGACGGGAAGTCGGAATAGACTGATGCATCATCCAATATCCTTCCTATCTAAGTTTTATGCGCTCCATTTTCAACTACTATTGGTACCGGATTTCATTCCCGCTAATGTAGCATGATGGACATGTGCCGCCAATGGCAAGCACTGGTGGTGATGGGATTCAAAATGAAGTCTTGGTGGGTGCCCACAACGCTGGATCTAGTCCTTGAAACTTCTCTGCCCAGATAAACGTGCAGTTGGATTCTAAAGATGCGTGACTTTTGCAAGGCAGATGGCTTGTATTGCGGGTTTCATGTAGAGCTCGCAGAGAACACGGTGTCCCAGCACTTCACATATGGTAAATGACCTTGCCACACATGTGTCATTTTGCTACCATAACTTAAGCCATCTATGAAATAAACATATTAACTAGAATAGTCTCACTTTTTGCCCAGAGCAGATCCTGGCCATTCTGGTACCAAGATTGGTCTAGGACTCCGACTTCCAGATGACAAATCAGGAGATCGGGCACCCAGCTGACGATCAGCGGACTGGGGCAGTTGGCGTGGGGGCTCACTCTCTGACTCTTCTGCGGCCGTTTCAGCGACGAGGATCTCACGTTGCCGATCTAACAGTCGAGTGAGTTCGGCTTGGGTTTGATGCAGTCGCTGTTTTTACAGCATAATGCCGCGTGAGAATAGCAGAAGTCTCAGCAAGAAGGGACCTTTGGCCTCACCTCTGTCAGATGCATCGTATGCCCTACGCCGCTCGGGTTTCCAAACAGTCGACTAGCGACCCAAGTACTGAAGCGGTTACGAATACCGCTCTCATTTACGACCTCAACTCCTGCACCTTCAATTTCCAGCAGCCTGTCATTCAGATCTTCTAACGACTTCTGAGTACGTGAAATAAGATCGTCCACCTCAGCTAAAGTATTTGGATCTGAGAGAATGGTCAGCAGAAGTCCAAAGGGCCACGATCTAACGATATGGCTTAATGAGTACCTGCGACGTTCCGTCGCTTAGCTGCAAGCGGGTCACTTCGGACATACTGTGCCTCCAAGGCGGGCGTTACGTTGGTCAGTCGCCTGGTGCGGGTTGGCGCATAGCTGCGGAGCGTCTCTCCGATATAAACCTAGAAAGCCTGGCTCCTTAGCGGATAGTCTGGCCGTTCTGCTCACGGTCTGAGTCTTACCTGTCGTGGACGATATATCTTGTACTCCGGATCGTCAAGGCTTTCCAAGCAGTTTGCAACGAATCCCGCCACTCTACATATTGCAACTCTTTTAGGGATCGTCATACACAAACAATGGGACTCTATAGACTCACCTTGGAACGGTCATCAGTACGGGGAACATGTCTGGAGGAAACCGCAGCGTATGAAATACAACGGCAGTCCAGAAATCGATGTTTGCATAGAGGCCCCGCTAAATAACGCAAGGGTGAGTGGCATTGCAGAAAACTGGAGAAAGAGAAAGGCTAGAATATGTACCTGCACAAACCATTCGTCCCCCATCACCGCCTCCTCCAGAGCAATCGCTATCTCCACCAACTTGTCCTTGCCCATAAGGTCAAACAGCTAAAATATACGTTAACACCCAAGTATGCATCGCCAGGTTCCAGTAAATATTAAACGACGTACTTCAAATGCCACTTTTTTTGCAACTCGGACTCGTGGGTCACCAGCTTTATAGATCCTGTGGCCAAAACCCATAAGCCGGAGCGGGCGGGTGTTCTTCTGCGTAGCTTTCTTCCCACTACCCAAACCATTTGATCCGTAAAGGGCTGCTGCATCTGTCTCCTTTCTTTTGACCATACTCAAGAAAAGCTGGATCTTTTCGACCTTGCCGATCTGCTTTAACATGTCAACCACCGCTGACCTGGGAAAGTAACCGTTCATTCACTCCTTGTTTTCTTTGGTGAACCCAACCCAACGAACATAAAATCCTTGCAGTTGAAACTCACGCTTTTCGCTCACCAAACAAAGCGCCAGCTGCGCCGGAGAGAGCCGTGTATGGGTCGACACCCGATGAGATCAAGTGTCGCATCAAAACGGTCGAGCAATTACTGCCGTGCTCTACGTGGGTCACGGACTGAGTAACGAGAAACCAACTTGGGACAGAGGTCCAGACACTTACCCGCCAGCAGAATGAACATGGAGTTTAGAATCTTAACGAGACGCGGATCGGGTTTGAAATCGGGCTCGTTTAGCTAACAACGCCCCGAGTTGAGTTTGAATAATGTACCCATGACTCCTCAGCACAAGTAGCACACCTTGTCCATCATGTAAAGAACATTCTCACAATAGTCAAGACAATTTGGCATCGGGTGGTTGTATGGTCTCCCTAAACGCAAGGATGCAACGGATATTACAGGCCTCCGTTGGAGTACAAAGTGTTTCAATCCAGACAGCATGGCCCTTACCCAACCTATGGCGGTACACGTTCGCAGCAATGGTTGGAATTTTACCGAGCATACGGAAGATTGCGCGGTTGCGGACCGAGCGAACAGCTTCAGCTTTTTCCTGTTCATCCGCAGACAGTTCCTTGCCAGGAGTTGTCTTGGGCATCATGTACATGTCGACACCATGAAGAGCCGGATTAGCTTCTGGATGAAAAGTAGAGAGGGATGCAATGGTAGAAATAAGCATTCCATGGGGATGCGCATCATATCGAAAAGTCAGCATCTAGGCCAAATCGAAACGTCATATCAGCATCCAGGTGGTCTCAGACATCACTTAGAGAAGTTTAGAAACGTTTACCTGTCGTTCCAGTTCCGTATGCATATAGGTATGGGTCATCACAGCCTTCGTAAAGTGTTCATGCTCAGCCTAGTGGCGTGAGTCGTCAATGTCAATTGGTTATGAGTTCCCTAACATCAGGAAAGATTACCTTGGTGGGTAGATTTCCGTAAATAAGAAGATACGCCACTTCCAAATACGTGCTCTTTTCCACTAGCTCCTCCACATCGTAACCGCGATAGTACAATTTTCCATTGTCAGGGTCGATTTTGGATACTTTTGACTTGCACACAGTGGTATTCTCGAATCCCGGATCATACAGGCGAATCGGTACCTTGTCGGTGGGATCGTCTGATGGCGGCTTTGTAGGAGTTATTTTCAGTTGTGCAAAAGCGGTTCCTGGAATGGTTTTGGTCTTGCTGTTGATAGGAATGGTGATGGTAGTATTCGTTCGCGGATCGGTCACAGTTAAATAATTACTACAGGGAAATTGTCATTTATTATCGAGGGAATCTTCGGGAGCGGAAGGCAGCCATGGAACTTACTTGTCAGCCGGCACAGGGCTGGCAGTGGCCGCGGTCGCCATGTTCGAGATGTCCTCCTTTGCTCCTTTGACGCGCTTGATAAGACGAAGGGTGGAAACGTCAGTTATACAAATGCTGGCAGCTCATGGAAGTATGTGAGATGCTATAACGCAACAGACAGCTTTGTGACTCTAAGCGCGCCTGAAACAGCCTGGTTCAACCCATTGGGAATCCAGGTTTGATTCCCATAAGAGTGGATTGGCACGGAACGGGAACGCGTCCCCCGTCCCATTGACCGTGCCTGCCTGCCTGACGTGCCCCTGCCTACCTGACTGACGGACGTGCCTCTGCCTGCCTGCCGTGTCTGTCTGTCTGTCTGTCTGCCGTGCCTGCCTGCCTGCCGTGCCTGTCTGCCTGCCGTGTCTGTCTGTCATGCCTAACTGACTGACGGACGTGCCTCTGCCTGCCTGCCGTGCCTGTCTGGCTGTCGTACTTGGATATCTTTCGGTCAAGAAGTTAACGGTAGGTCATGCTTGGAATGCATAGGGTTTTTGTTTGCTTATCTTTCACCTTAGGTCTATGAAGGAATAGAGATGTAGAAAACTTGAAATCCGCAATTGAAGGCCATCTTCGTAATCAGCGAGAAAGCCCTTACCAACTTCCTCCTGTGCAAGACAGCTAAACGGTGACGCCGGGTAGCGCGCCTAGGATCGCCTGCGATGTAGTGGGTTCGACTCCCACCAGTTTGGCTGTCTTGAGTAATACATGTATCTTGCCAACAAACTTCGCTCACGTTGCACAATTCTGCGCGTAAATGACCTTGTTACAGAAAAGAGCATGCTACTAAAGGATAAATTAATATTCAAACCTGACTATCTCTTCAGTAGCATCACTAGAGACGTACACATATAGTTGTCTAATATTCAAACCTGACTATCTCCCCAGTAGCGTCACTAGAGACGTACACATACTTGTCCACGATGGCTAATCCTGCTGGTCTAAAACATGTCGTTACGGAAGTCGCAGGGCACAATTGATCTGACAACCAAAGCACCCGATCTGTCACGCGGTTCACTGTCGGAGATCCATCAGCCTTGAATGGTAGGCGTACGACAGAGTATCCCGCTGGAACGTTCCGATTCCAACTACCATGTAATGCCATATACAGCACCCCTGAAGGCCCGAATTCCATGTCAAGGGGCGCAGTATGGGCCTGGATCATGGCAGAGGGAGTTACCACATTAGCAGGATCGCGGCACCATGCATCGGTGTGGGTACCGTCATTCATAGAGTCCGGCCAAGCGTACTGCGTGCCCACGGAAGGGTCTGTGGCAAATGAACCCGAAAGGTTCCCTAGAGTGAAGCAGTACGGGTAGCCGTAAAAACGGCCAGGCTGCTCAAGCAGATATATGGGTTCAACGGGGCTATCTTGAACGATATCATTACCGATATCGGGCCTGACGAGATTATCCGGGCCGTTTACCGCTGTCCACAGCTTCCCTCGTGAATCAAAGGCCATGGCCACAGCATTGCGCACACCATCGGCAAATACTTCTGCGGTTTGGAAATTGAATGCGGTCGAGTTGTATGTTTTGTACGGCACCCGCCGAACTCGGGAGCGGAACGGGGTCGGGTCCACATTACCTAGGCTTCCTACCGAGATATACAGCCAATTGGAATCCAAGAGAATTGTGCGAGTAGTGTGCCCTGCTGCAGTGTCGCCAGGCAGGAAGCCGCTGTCAATGTTATTAACAAAGGTTTCGTATTGACCAGGTTTCGTGATTGGTTGGCCAGAATATTTCCACCGATATACGGCTGATGCGCTGCTGGCGTAGATGTACCCTTCGTGTATCGCCATACCATGGTTGAGTCCAATATTTAAGGGCGAAACATCGAGAATTACATTTTGCGAAAAATCCGCGGTTGACGGCTGGACTACCGCAATCGCTACTATCTGCTGCTTCCCTCGAACAAGACTTAGAACTTTTCCAGTCGAGCGGTCAAACAGCAGCGATCGTACTCCCGTTAACCTGCTTGCAACAAGGTCGACCGAGCCTTTGGCAGACTGTAAACCCGAATACGCTGTCATTGGTGTTCCGGCACTGTCCTTGTGCTTCTGTAGGGTCAGACCGAGAGCGAGACCCAGTATCAGGGCCAATAGTAACAGACTGACTACGGAAGAGATGATAATGGAGTTGCGATTGGTGCAGCGTTTTGTTGAGGGATTGGGTGATGACGTTGGGGGTTTGGGTGATGACATGATGTGCACTGGACCACTCGATGACCTTAAGTATCCTGATATTAACACCTAGCAGTCCTCAACGCACCAACTTTACAGTATTCTGTGGGAGGTGCTGAGATAGTTTGGAGCTAAAAGATCAGCTGCATCTAGATGAAAAACGACACCGCGCAAATATTGTCAAAGCAGGGACGCTGCCAAATGGTAATCAAATGGGGTACGATCAATTCTCTTGATCGTCCAAAATTGATACCTAGCTGTCTCCAAAAGACCAACTTTCAAGTGTTCGATGGAGAAGGCGTTGAGATAAAGTGGAGTTGACGTTTCAGCGGCATCGGTATGCAAGACTTGGGAGATGTGTTAAGGTTTCGCGCTACTATACAAGCCACATATAACGTAATGAACAGGTGTGTGACAGTGCGGCTACCACAAATAAAGTTTGTCTGACACACATCATAAAACTCAGAACGGCGGGGAACGATGAATGGCGAAGAACAGGCGATATACTGTGAGTCGCTGGTGAAGAGTAAGCGAACGCGAAGATAGTTCCTCTTTCGCCCTGCCACTGATGCTACGGTGGGGTCTTTCAGGAGTGGACAGACTGCTTGAAGGCAAAGATACTCCCTTCGCCGACGTTGTGCACGGTGTTATCAAATGTTTGCTACCTGCGGTTCCGTGTGTGTTTCGTCGCTTCCATCTATCCTTTGCTCTTGCGCGAGCAGACGATCTTAGTCTGTTCTGCATCAGATCTATCTACACGTAATATCCAATTGCTGTGCGCGCATGTCCTTTCCGGCCGTCTCGAAGACGATCCAGACGAGGTAGTGGACCTGCTAGGGAAATACGAGAATTCGGTACGTGTTTAAGCGCCTTACTAGCCTCCGTGAGTAGTGGCATCTTGTCTTTGACGCAAGGTCATAGGTCTACAAGACTATGTATGCGTTTCGGGCACTGCCGCTGCCACGCGGCCATGCCATTGTTTAGCGCAACAAACCTTGCCCCTAACTCGCACCGTGCTTTGCTCCCTAAACAAGGAAGACGATGCGGCTTATATAATCTACTCGCTTTTACACCATCTTGGTCACGCTTGGCCTAATGCGTTTCGGCGTCTAGATGACGAATGGATAGCGAGACTCAAGACTGTTTTATTGAAGCGATCTGGTGAGCGATGTAAACCCTCAACTACTCTCTTCGCTGCTTACTTAGTTGAACGCTTAGGCGAACGATGCCATCAAATGGCAGCGTTACTCATGTGTGAGATCTGCGAGACGAGAGAACTCTCATTGTCGGATCTTGGTTGGTAAAATCAATTCGCTGTTATCCAATGCGTCGGTTAAAGCTGAGGTTGTTGCCTTGAAGAAACCTTTGATGTATCGTTCCTCAGTAATCTCGCGGAAATGATTGAACAAACTGGAAGCGCAGAGAATGAGGAACAGAACTACACGTTGGTGAGAGCACTGGTAAGATGGTTGGTTGCACTCACATCTCCTTTTTTGCGATCTTGATGATATGCGATTCATAGCTTGCAATACACGATCAGTTTGCTCAAAAGAACTTTGCAAGATCCGTCATTCCTAATCGGGTTATCGAGGTCTTGCAGAAGAGAATTGACCAAAGCAAAACCTTGTCAGAAAACTTTATTTTCATATTCAATCGGGAAGGTACGGATATATTTTGTTTTGCACAAGGCTCAACCTGTGTCCAGGTGCCTGACTTATTTGAACAATCCGCCACCAAATAGAGGATCGAAAGCGGCGCATTATAATGGCTCGTTTTTTGGAAGTCGTCCTATCATCGACGAGTACGCGAAATCTGTGGTACACAAATGACCTTGGAATAATCTTGGATGTAGTGATCCGCGAGACAAATAACGTGGACGCAGACGATGAGATGGTATGATCTGTTGAGCTTGCATGCCATGTCAAGAGTATGTCCTCATTTCGTTGTCTCTCAAAGCTGCACCATAGCTACATTCGCCTTCTCCCTTTGCTTTTATGTCATCCGAACCTGACCTGGAGCGAACGAAGAAGGAAAGAGGTGGAAAAGCAACTTGTTGGAATCCGTGACGGGCCGTTCGTTAAGTCATCCACACGGAAATGCGCAGAAAGGGCCTTGATGGACATCTTGCGTCAATAACAGTAGTAGTTAAAAAAATAATCGGGGTGTAGACGTTCAATTAACTGTTTAAATATGCAAATATCAATCTTCATCCATAGTTTCCCTAAGGGCTTTTGTAACTTTATGTACAATAGAAAAGTTGTAAAACAGGGCTGAACAGTTCAGATATTGCACTCTGCACTCTGCTCTGCACTGCTGCCTGTTCTTTCCACTGAGTCATGTGACCGCGTATGACGGATGCTTCATCTCAGAAGCTTCCCTGCGATGCCCAGGCAATATCCAGTTACATTACAGGCATCGCATCCAAGTGACAGTCTCGTTCGACTCAAAGCCCCAACTTTCCCACTTTGTCTCACAGATCTCGAGGAAGCCTAGATTCCTCGTTAACTTGATAGATATGAGCATGACTAATAAGAGATCTGGAAGGCCATCCCGACAGGGATCCTCGGACGATGCTACCCAGCCACTATTGCCCGCGCCCGTCACCTCAGTGACTTCCGTTCCAGCAAATCCGCAGCCCACCTCAATAACAACAACCCAAGGAAAGGCCGGGAAGGCCGATGCCAGGATGCCCAAGCGGTAAAGGGTAGATATTCTTGTCTCTGGACCCAACTGAGACTAACTGGATGATTCTCTGCGCACAGTACCACCAAAACTTCACAAAAGCTCACCCTCTTCCCTGCCGACGTACCTACTGTACACGAACCGACAATCGACCTCGATGAGCAACTAGATAACATCCCACAACTCCCACACGTCACGGCCAAGACACAGAAAGAACGATGGTTGAGCAGACTGGAGAAGAAATGGTTACCGAGAGTCACCGCATACTGTACCGCAAAGTATTTATCGATAATACGGTGATTTATCTATGCGTGAAGAGAAGTCTTGTAATTCATGTTTGTTCTGTCTTTGATAGTTCCTATAAGATGGACGCGTTGATGGATTACCTGAAAAGTCGAGCCAACCGAAATCGGACCGCTCCCAAGAAGTTTGATGAAGGTAAACACAGGACGTCATAATGTGGATGCCTTACTTCAAGGCGAGCAGTCCATCCGCCAATCTGACGATTCCAAACTTTTAGCAATCCACACCCCATACATGGTGTTTGCACCCAACGGCCATTCGCATGTAAACAGCGAACCTACTCCCGATTTGATCAATTTATCCACAGAGGATATTGCGGGTGAAATCCAAAGTCCTCGACACGAAGCGGCAATTGACAACATCGACTCTTTTTTTGAGCAAAATATCGACGCATCTGGGAGGACGATACCAAGCAATATTCCATATGACAATCTAGCGAAACGAATAGCGCCAATTGGAGAATGCTTGTTTTTTGCATACGGAGTGGTTGTCATGTGGGGACTATCGGAGGCCGAAGAGCAGATTGTGTTGAAAGAGTTGGAACCTTTCGAGGAGGAAAAATTGGGTAAGGGAAAGCAGTTTGCTGCATAAGGTTGGGGAAGGTGATATACTTATTGCGTTGATTGTTTGTTCTTTTTCTTTGTAGGGGAGGATGACATTGAGATTGAAGAATTTGTGTTCCATTACAACGGTAGATCGCCAATGGGAAGTTGTCAACTGAGGTCGTTACTCATAGTGGTCTGACCCTCTTAGCTTACTATCAACCGCGAATCTACAATGATATCATTACTCTGAAGGTATGAATGCCCGATGTGCCTTGTAGAAACGCACGAACTTACAAAACCATGCTCACAACCTCCAAAGAATCCCGCAAATTATATGATCAAACTGACTATTTCCCACGCCATCGCTCAATCCGTCAAACTGGCGTTGTTTGAAGGACTGATCGAGGAAACTATCGAGAGCACAAAGCATGTTCCTCAAATCCTTGCAGAGACGGGCAAAATCCGAATGTCAAGGTTTGTGGTGCGACGAGGCATTTTCTCACGCTCAGGCATGCTGACACATGGAAACAGGAAATCCGTGAACAAGAAGATTGGACAGTTGTTCATCATGCGGATCAATGTGAATCTGGTGTCCAATGTGCTAGGTAAGAGAAGTCTTTTAAACGGTCGTGCTATGGGCACTTCTCTTATCAGAATATTCTCAATCAAGATATTCCCGAAATTTTCTGGTGTGGCTGAATTATCATGCTGTTGCGATAACCTGAATATTAACATTGTACTTGTAGGAGTGAACCCGCGTTGGAACCATTGTATATGGCCATTCGGGGGTATCTTGAAATTTCGCAACGGTCGGTAACTGTAATTTCCAATGCGTTGTCGTTGTATCTCAAACAATGGTTCATTTAGAGTTGACCTTCTTAATCAACGGGTTTCCGTAATATCCGATCTCTTGGATATGTTGAAAGAACATCAAACAAGTTCACATGGGGAACAGCTCGAATGGATCGTTATCATCCTCATTGGTATGGATCGAGGTCCTCTGACCTTGTGGATTGCAATTTTTTCTCATCCCTGCATATCTTGTAGCGTTCGAGATCATCATTGGCATAGTCACAATATCGTTTGATTTGTCGTCGTATCTAAATCATGGGGAGAGAGCGGCGATAAGGGCATCGATAAATCCCCTCACTGTGATGCCTTCGTTGGATTGAAGGGGACTTGTTAATAGCATGAAGCCGTATTGAAATCTCTGGTTCATGTTTTGGAGAATTCTGTCCAATTCGCAAATAATCCATAAAAAGTCTTTTTTCTTAGTCTTTGACAGGGTTTTCTGACAAGGTCATCTTGGAATTCAAGTCTCATTTAAGCACCAGGAAGCTCCTCAGCAAAATGCGCTCGTATGCGCGTTACGTGGCGAGGAAGAATGTTATGTACAGGATGCGTTGCAGGCTGTTACAAGATTGCACATTAGAAGATGCTATAGGGAAGACTGACTGTGCAAGACGCACCAACAAATTTTGCCCATTCCCAACAACTACGGGACCTCGTTCTCCATCGGCCACAATAATGTCCTCCTGTACAGGATCCCAAGCATACCGGTGTTGAGCTATAGAGAGTCCAGAGAGGACGTAGCAAGTGTGATAATAATCAGGATTCCTGATTGATGAAAGATCGGTCAATATAGCAGCTATCCAAGAGCTAAGGACCGTTGTGACGCACTTGTCCGGTTTATCCTTCAACCCTCCCCGCTCTCCTTGACAGCATATGAGAATATATTCCTGTAAGGCCTCTGTTATCAAACAAAAAGATACAATTAGCCGATAGGACTATTGATATCAACTCCGAGTAAATACCTCGATCAAAAAGATCCACTGCACGCAGAGCAGCGAGTTAATTAAAGAAAAATGAATGACGTCCCGCGCAGGTATGTGCGACGCACCTTCCCCCACTTCATCACCATCACGTCTAGCTAATGCACATTCAAGCAACGGGAAAGCGCCCCCTTGCCAGAACGAATAGCACCCATCCACAAGCTTATTTGTCCTGCCTTGGAATCCTTTTTCGACTGCTAGTTGCCGGAAACACAGCCATCTTGACAATTTGTCAAGGTCCAGGAGCTCTGTTTTTCCTAAAAGTTCCGTCGCTGCAAAGGCGCAGAATGTATAACCGCCATGAGCTTCTACACCTGGAATTCCACCAATTCCTCCTTCATAGGTTTGAGAGCTGCAGATAGGCCATGAGAGTATGCAAGCAAATTTGTTCAGACGCAAAGTTCTTACCGAGCAATGAAGTGTTCTGAATTTGCGGCCAGGTCGGGGCTTAAGATATTTAGAAGTTTGACTGTTGCTAACGCGCAATAAATTCCTCTGAATATGTATCAGTTAGAAGAGCCCGGAGACGAACAATCATAGGCTTGTTGGAAATGTACCTAACATCCACTTCGCCCCCCTCATGCATGAGAAAAGATCCGTCTGCTTGCTTCAGTCGCCGGAGCCAGTCCAGCAGTGCCCATCTGATCAAAAAATCAGCTGGGTTCCGTAATCGATGGGAAAAGACCTGTGTTCACCTGTCAATCACATCATACGCCTCCTGAGTCCCAACAATGGCCAACGCATTGACAGCAGCATATGTTGTTGCCACATGTGATATTTGGCCAGGTCCTCCCCCGAATCCGCCAGTGGAATTCTGACACCGAGCCAATGTTTTGACTGCCCGCGAGGCTACTTCTTGCGACAATGGTTCTTCAAGGAGATCTAGCCCATGTAGCATCCAGTACACAAGCCAGGGCTGACTGGCATCCAGGACTACGAAGCGCTTCGAAAGGCCTTCCAAACCGGACTTGAGGTACCGTACGTGTAGGTTTCGTTGCAACTTGACACTGCAGGAACGGCAGTAAGCGTGTTGTAATCGCATCCCCTCTATCCACAACTGACATCTGGTTTACCTGGGCTGCTCTAGTAAACCCACCTTGTTAAGGGTTCAGGTGGTACTTTCCACTTGTACCGTGCATAGAGTGGCATCACCGCGGCTTCCACTTCCTCCTGCATTTCGGATGTTTCCGTAGGATACCCGTCGTCAGGTAACCCCCATATATCCTCGTCAAGCCATTGATCGGATGAATCGGAGTCTGCCTGGGTGTCATGTTCCTCTTGAAATAAAATGCGCATCGTGCGCAATCACAATCGCGGGCGAAATGAAAGTTGCCCAATCCTAGGAGTTGGAGCATCCCCTTATGTGGGTCATGTGACGGTCCGAAGTAATGGACAAACGACAGATATGGTTAAATTGGCATGTCCATTGGCTCCAAAGGTTAAAACCTCCTTGTATTTCAACTCACCATCATTCACTTTGTAAGTTCCATTGAAGCGCAAGATACTTGCAATGACGCAGCCAGGCACCGGTGATGGTATGTTTCTGTTAAAACAACTGGGAAGTGTTAAGTTCAGACTGAAGATCGGCTTACCAATCGTATGGATATGAATTTTAGGAGCGTCGTCAAGGCAAGAAGAAGAGAAGCAGATCGTTGAGGAGAAGATTATCAATGAAGAATACAAGATATGGAAGAAAAATAGTCCATTCCTCTATGAGTGAGTGATCGTTGAAAGGTTCATTGCAGTAGCTCTGATTATTGAATAATTGGTTGGCTCTTCGCAGCACGGTAATAACCCATGCCTTGGAATGGCCCACTCTTACGGTTCAATGGCTTCCGGACATCGAACGGTATGCATTGTGTTTTACCTTTTCTACCTTCAATACCAACTGACAAGGGCGTGAAGGCCAGAGGGCAAAGATTATACTCTTCAGCGACTAATTATGGGAACGCATACATCGGATTCAGAGCAAAATTATTTGCAAATTGCTCAAGTCCAACTGCCTAACGATACTGTGGAAACGGATACACGAAAGTATGACGAAGAGAGAGGAGGTATGGCACCAAGGCTTGTCTTGGGCTTGTTTTTGCGAGATGACGCTCTTATCAATACATGGGAGCAGAGGCCGGGGGATACGGTGGTCAAGAGTGTCGAATTACCATTATTCAAAAGATCAACCATGATGGGGAGGTTAATAGGTATACTTTAGGAGAAGTTGCTCAGCGGCTCGTCACACCGACAATGACATGATTACGATGATTAGAGCGCGGTACATGCCTGCAAATCCAAATATCATTGCAACGCGAACGGTGATGGGTCCTGTATATGTCTTTGATCGAACTCGCCACACATCCACCCCAAACCCCGATGGAGTGTGTAGCCCTGAGATCAAGCTCCTTGGTCATACCAAAGAAGGGTGAGGATATCTCGTTCCACCTCGTACCAACGGGAATCATTGGGGATGCTGATGACAACTCCTATAGCTATGGAATGTCGTGGCATCCTCGCAAGGAGGGCATTCTCATAACCGGTTCAGAGGATACAACGATCTGCGAGTGGGACATTACTGGCTATACCAAGGAGCGGAAGACGATGTCCCCGAAACGAACGTATACTGCTCACACAGCATGGGTGGAGGTTAGCAGTCTCCTGAGCATCCTGCTTTTCGATACGCTGCTCACATTTATGATTCAGGATGTGGCATGGTCCGAGCTGATTGAGCCAATCTTTGCATCAGTTGGTGATGACAAGAAATTAATGATGTAAGTATTCGCTGCTATACACCAGGGTCTCTAGGAAACTGACACCATTAGATAGCTGGGATACCCGGAATGCATCTGTACACAAGCCAGTATACAGTGTGGATGCCCACGCTGCTGAAGTCAATTGCGTAGCATTCAGTCCAAAGAACGAGCATCTTCTGGCAACAGGTTCCGCGGATAAGGTATCTCGCCGTGTATCTTATGCTTGTCCAAGCCACCGGTCCGCTGAGCGTTTTACGTCAGACTGTTGCACTCTGGGATCTGAGGAATCTCAAGCGTAATTTACATGTGTTTGAAGGGCATCAGGAAGAAATTTTACAACTGCAGTGGTCCCCGTTCAATGAGACCATCCTGGCCAGTTCTAGCGGAGATCGAAGATTGAACATTTGGGACCTTAGCCGGATTGGGGAGGAGCAATCTCCGGAAGATATGGAGGATGGACCACCGGAGCTTCTCGTAAGTGCGACTCTGGACGACGTGGGCTGCAGTGATAATCTGTGCTAACATGTTCGTTCCAGTTTATTCATGGTGGTCATACCAATAAGATTGCCGACTTCAGCTGGAACCCCAATGAACCATGGGTGATGTGCAGTGTGGCCGAAGACAACATTGTGCAAGTGTGGCAAATGGTAGGTAAACCTCTCCATTGGTTACTGATGGCAGCAACTTACCAATCTACAAAGGCGAGCAACATCTACACGCAAGAGGAAAGCGCAATTCCTGACAGCGAATTGGAGTGATATAAATTTTATGTTGTAAAAACGCTGGACATCGCTGGATATAATATGTACTACAGATCGCAAAATGCTAATGCAAAATTAAAGCCCTGGATGCAAAGGCAAAAACTACATCATTGTAGCGCACGCGATTTCTGGAGCATGTTTCTCGAGGTAATCAGATGTGTCGCTTGTGTGTAGCTCATCAACCATCGACGTCCGGACACGACCGACGTCTTGCTCGCAACAATGGATCTTCCAATTCAGCCGCTGCGTCTTTTTTCAGCATAATTCTCCGGACGAGAGGTCTCAAGGCGTAATAGATAACGGTTCCTACAGGCGCCATGGCGACTGCCCAGCCCAATATCGCGCACCCAAGGCCAGTGATAATGGTAGACGCCCCACTCCAGAATCCAACTTGCTTTAAATGAGCAAAAAGGTCAGCGGGAGAAAGTGGGAGAGGTTCTCTGTGCAAGATATGTTCCCCAAAACGCATAAATGGAAGTGACCTGGTTTACGAGTAAGTGAGTTAAGACCCAAGGGCATGAAAAGACATTTCAGCCACCGTACAAAGCGACATCAGCGGGAGTAAGGAGAAGGTTGATAGCTTGCATAACCGGTGTGTTCAAGCCGAAACGCCACGCTGCAGCTAGGCATAGTAATGAGGTAACCCCGAGGACAGGGAAGAGACCACATACAACCGCTAGCGTTATTGTCAGCGACAGCTTGTCGGGGGACATGCCGGCTTTTTGGCAAGGGCGTCATGGAAGACAGGTGAGGAACAGGCGCAAATATCAAATCCACAGCATAAGTTGCATACCATACCACGTAGGGCAGCCTTGAAGGGAGCGACAATTCTCCTTCGAACAAACGACCCAAAACGACTCTGTTGACGTCGATCCATCATGGTACAATAAGCAACAGCCAACCGCAGGCTCGCCGTCCTGAACGGCGGTATTCACCAGTAAGTAGGACTCACTGTTGACATGGTAACACCTCTACGCTGCATGAATGGCACATGACGAAAATTCCGCCTAATACCATGGTGTTCCGTCATCTTCAGTCGTTGGAAAGAGACTGCATGACAGTTGCTGAGCAATAGGAAACCGGGCAACAGAAGGGACCCTTGCAGAAATGCTCGCAGCAGTCCAACTGATGCTGAAGAACCAAGTGCTGCGCCCACGTGTCGGATGTGACTCAGGTGACTCATTCAGAAGATTATCAGAAAAGATCTATGGCTTAGTTTGATAGTAGCCCGTTGTTGTTAAAAGGCCAGAGTTGGGATTCTAATACTAGGTTAAGAAAACATGCAGCTTCGAATGTCCGCATGCAGTGCTCGAGTGCTAACGTCGGCGTCCGCTGCCAGAAAAAGGACGATATGCGTACGAAGGTAAAGGGTTGATTGGTCCCGCAGCAATCGCCACTTTGATGCTTATCTACCCTACATCAGTCTTCCAGCCCTTGTGCGCCAGTACGCCAGTCCAGCAAATGACACTGCCCCAAACCGATACAGTGCGAGGATTACACAACCAAAATCACAGGGCGCTTCGCAAGCTATGTGTAAGTCCACCTTGCCGACGCTGTTTTAGGCATGCCCTTCTTAACGTCCTGGGACAACAGTGCACGCTACAGGACTGACGCCCGAAGACCTGGACTTGCCCCAAGTTGGAATTTCTAGCGTGTAGGTTTATCGAGCTCGCTAACTCTTTATGGAAACGTCAGCAGCCAACGAAAGCGCTTGATATGCAGATGGTACGAAGGGAACCCATGCAACATGCACCTTCTTGATCTCTCCGGTAAAGTTAAGGAAGGTGTTAAAAAGGCGGGGCTGATCGGATATCGATTCAACACAATCGGCGTCAGTGACGGTATAAGCATGGGTACTGAGGGTATGAGTTATTCTCTTCAATCAAGAGAGATTATTGCGGACTCCATTGAAACGGTGATGGCTGCACAATGGTACGATGGCAATATATCCATCCCTGGTACGAATTATGTGGCTTTTTCTTGGAAGGGATATGATTCTCAAATCATATAAACTATCCACAGGGTGCGACAAAAACATGCCGGGATGTCTCATTGCGTTGGCTCGGTTAAATCGTCCATCCCTTATTGTCTACGGCGGTTCGATAAAAGCTGGGAAATCATGCGGTGGCGAACCGTTGGATATCGTATCCGCGTTCCAGGTCTATGGAGAGTATATTGCCGGTCGTGTGACAGAGGAGGAGCGGGTTGATGTCGTAAGACATTCATGCCCGGGTGCAGGGGCCTGCGGGGGCATGTACACAGCCAATTCCAGTAAGGAAGCATTCGTTGTGATTCGAAATATTTCCACTGCTCAGTGCCATTTGAACTGAAGTGTCCAGCGCAATCGAGGCAATGGGTATGAGTTTACCCTACAGTTCGTCCACACCCGCGGAAGACCCTCAGAAATTGGAGGAATGCATCAAAGCGGGCGAGGCAATCAAATACCTGCTCGAAAACAACATCACTCCCAAGGACATCATGACTCGAGAAGCGTTCGAAAACGCAATGGTGCTCACAATGGCGCTTGGGGGTATGAGCAACCTCTGGGGTGTTTATTTTGGTAGTTATATTTACGCGACTACGTCCATTGACCAGGCTCAACAAACGTTGTCCTGCATTTCATTGCTATCGCACGTGCGCTCGGCGTGACCCTCACCATCGATGACTTCCAGGCTGTTAGCGACCGTGTTCCTTTGATTGCTGACTTGAAACCTAGGTATATGTCATGCTCGTCAACAGTTTCATGTGACACTTTGCTTACTACGGTTCGCCTTAGTGGAAAGTATGTATTCGCGGACCTCCACGAAATCGGTGGCATTCCCGCAGTGATGAAGTACCTCCTTGAAGAGGGATTATTAAACGGTGACTGCCTTACGGTGACCGGAAAGACGTTAGCAGAGAACTTGAAGGACCTTCCCGGGCTTAAACCTGGTCAAGAAATCATCCGCCCTCTGTCCAAACCTATCAAATCAACTGGGCACATTCAGATTTTGAAGGGTAATTTAGCTCCGGAAGGTTCGGTAGCGAAGATCACTGGTAAAGAAGGGATGTCCTTTGAGGGGCCTGCTAAGGTCTTTGACTGCGAGGAGGATATGCTTGCTGCCTTGGAGAACAAGAAAATTGGAAAGGGAGACGTCGTCGTCATCCGATATGAGGGCCCTAAAGGGGGGCCTGGCATGCCCGAGATGTGTAAGGAACCATGTGGATTGATATTAGCCGTAAATTCTTTTCGCCTGAATCTTCTTCCTGGTTCCAAGTGACTCCAACCAGTGCGGTAATGGGTGCGGGATTGGGCAACGATGTTGCCCTTTTGACGGACGGACGATTCTCCGGTGGAAGTCACGTAAGAGCCCGATGTGCCGTTCTCATGGTCTGGTTCACCTGGCTTACGCATCCTTGCACAGGGCTTCATCATTGGCCACATCACCCCTGAAGCTCAGGTCGGAGGTCCCATTGCCCTCATTCGAGACGGAGATATCGTCTCCATCGATGCAAACTCTAAATCCATTTCCGTAAACGCTTCTGAAGTCGAGTTTGAAAACAGGCGGAAGTCATGGTCGGCACCACCCTACAAGGCCACCAAGGGCACTCTGTATAAGTTCATTAAGAACGTGAGTTTTCCTTTGCATTCGAAGGTTGGACAGAATGGGTTCCTAACCAGTCTTTTTGGCATAGGTAAATAATGCATCATTGGGATGTACAACTGATGAATGATCAGATTTGTCATCATGGATGGATGTCATTTAGGTCGTTGTCCAATGAATAGAACTTTTGAAAGATGAGTGGCCCTCTGTACAACTCAAAGCTTTCCAATATGCCAGAAATGCTGGCCAAGTAGTAGCTAGCTGTATGGTATACAAAGATAAATATATACATTGCAAGGACTCATTCTCATGAATCGGCAAAGAATCCTGCGACCCAGTACTCCGCCGGCTCTGTTTGCATATCAATCCAACATATGCCGTCTTTCAATAAGTCATCCTGCAGAAAATAAATGAGATACGATACTTGACATGGGCCGGTGTAAGACCATGACGTACCAAAACCCTCTGAGACCGATCCGCATCCCAGTTCAGCCGAGATGTGACCTCCCGAATAGTTGTAAATCCGACAACTTGCGCCAAATTCAGTACAGTGGAGAAGTCCACGTTCAGCTCTCTTGGGACGGATTGTACGAGCTTTCGAGATCCAATTTGCACTACATCAAACCCATTCCCCAACGGTTTGAGATTTTTGATGCTGCGGACGATGTCGTCCCTAAACCGCCAACAGACAAGCGATTACCAAAGAGGGACGATGAGCCAAGAGGACGCACATCATACTCGCTAATTTCCTGCGCATTGCGCCCACGTAGTCTCTCCAGAAGGCGCTTAAGATCAGTGACATCAATGAGCCCGCCGTTCCGTTCACGCGTAGCGATACATATTTCGGCGATCTGTACACCCAATTCGTAGTAAAAGTCTCCAACACCTAAAAGTTCAGACCAGAACCCTTTATTGGCTAATATGGAAAGCTAGTTAGCATATCACAGAGAGTTACGTGTGCAAAACCTCTGTGTCGACGTGGTCACATACAAGCTAGTGGGTCAATGCCAATATTCGTACACATTCGCTGGAAATGCATCCGAAACTTGGGGTCACGCTTGATATCTTTTCGGTATTTGCGAGCAAAGTCCTCTAGATTTGTCTTGAAGACTGACAGCTGCGTTTTGAGCTAATAATGGATGTCTGAGTGAGATGCAAAGTCAGTTTTTTTTTGGTACTGCAGCAACATTTCACCTGTTCTAGCTGTTGGTGTGCAAGTGCCTCTCCCGCTCTTTGGAATTCGGCATTTGTGCGGGCTTGTTGCTGCAGGCCGTGTATTCCAACTCGTCGTCGCGACATTGTTGAAACTACTGTTCGCTGCGTCAGCCAGTGGAGGGAAGACGCGCAGCCACGATCGAATCGTGCTGGATAATCAACGTTACTTCCTCAGAATGGACTCGCCACATGAACGAACACCCGCAAAAAATCCGCCTCGGCTGGACACATGCATGACCCGCTCGGGGTCAAGCTCGAGCAGCATTCCGGAGAACTCTGCTCCTTCTGGACCGAAGAAGTTGACAAGCATGCTTTGCGACATGGTGGACGATGAAACCATGTCGAAGATCTTGGAATGTCAGGGAGAAACGTACGGCGTGCGTTTCTAGGACGAAGTGCGCGCTGATAATTCTCTCATATTCTCATCCGCTCAAAGATTGCAAACCTTACAAAGTACCAATCAAAGTCTTACTAAGTTTAATGACTTCTCTGCCATACGCTATGCCCAATGTGCTAAGAATCTGGAAAACCACACACGACTACTGCGAGACATGAAAGGGGACTTAGACATTGTTTTCAAGAGAATAAGGTAAAGTGAGATATGATCAAGGACGATTCTGCTCCAGCAATCTGAAGTAAATGGCTATTAGAGCACTTCGAGCCAAAGTCGGAACACAGTATCCAGCGCATTTTTCGGACATTGCTAAACGACGACAAGAAGAGGAGGCGGAGGACGATTGATGCTACCGAATCTGTTTGTAAACTATTGTACCATAATTTTACCGCACTTAATGTGCTATCCGTTGTAAACCAGGCGTCTGTAGAATGGGGTTCAGACTCTTGTGGCACAGAGAACAAGGTACTGTCACGTGGACAGGCTGAGACTTGTTTGGGGGTCTTTGAAGTGTGAAGTACATGCGTTGGGGAAGCTTCATGAAAGATCTAAACCAGAATATTTGAACTCTGAAATTTCCTGATAGCGTCACACCGTCTATCGTCCCTTTGCGCTTAATATTGCTGCAATCTCTCCTCTCGTAACATGGAAGCGGAGCTTTCTTTCTGTTCTGCTGCGGACGACGAGCTCTTTCGGTCATTCCTAAACGAAGATGTCTTGGAAGCACAGGAACCTCAGGATTTAGGCAGCGATCAGACAGAAAATTGCGCAGAAAATTCAGTTAAATATCTGTCCGCTGCTTGCTTGACATCCCCGAAAAGTCCAAGGAGCGATATTTGCGGATTTACACCTTCGTCGCCTTCCTCTGCATCTTCCGTGGCCTCACCTACCCCCAACTGGAGATTGGATTTTGATGAGGTGGAGTTCGGCTAACGGTTGCCTTTGTGTTATAGTTTGCTTATGTCGACTGGTTGTCATCCACAGGCCCAACTAGCAAACCTGTTATCTCCACCACCGTTGCTGCAAGAATTTGCGCCATGTCTAAAGTCCCCTGAGAGCCTCGTTGATATACCCATACCCACTGTGACCGGCTATGATAACTCAGTATCTTGGAAGTTTGTAAACTGTTCTGTTCCTGGCGAACAGAAGGTGGAGAAAGAAGAACATGAAACCCAGCCACTAGTGCGTATCAAAACGGATGAAGTAGAAGCAAAGCCGATAGCCGTAGGGCCATTGATACTACCGAAACTGACGGGGCCAAAACCTGGAAATAATCATCAAAATGGTCCGGCCAGGACAGCTTTCCACCAACCGTCCCCACTCGCCACCACGTTTCCTGATCTCAATCCTCATCTGACCCCAGCGGATAAGCGTACGCAGCGATTGATAAAGAACAGGGCGGCTGCACTGGAATCACGGAAGCGGAAACGAGAGCAGCAACAGATGTTGGAAACCTATGCGGAGCAGCTTTCCAAAGAAAATGCCGAATTGAAGGCAAAAATCGCCGATTTGGGAATGCGAAATAAGGTGTTGACAGAAGAGAACATGAACCTGAGAGGAAAATTATCAAATCTGTGCGCACGATGCTCTGATTTCGAAGGAGGAGTGTTGTCACGCCGCATATTAGAATCGATGGGGCCGTTTGAGGATGGTGGCAGGAAGGCAATTGGAGCGGTTTTTATGGTAAGCCATAACCGAGCTTTTGATCCAGGATAACGCAGATTTCAAACCTACACACTCCATCTCCTAGGCATTTTTTTTCTCGTTTGCTTTAATTCTCATACCTGGTTTCCTCTCCCCCTCTGCCCATTTCGGAGGGCATATCACCGGGAAGGTATTCTCTGATGTTGCCAGCGTGCCGAGTAACAGTAAAGGGATACATCTCCTAGAAGCGGCTCCGAGTGTTTTATACCTTCCACCTTCGGCTCCGGCCGCTATTGTTCGAAGTGAATCTGGGCTTGTTCCACTATCGCACATCCCTGTCGCACCGCGCGTTGAGAGCTCCGTCTCTCTCCCGTTGAATCACCGATTTGCCGATCTTTTGGGGATGCTGTCTGCAGAGCTGGGTCTTTCCAAACGGTCGCGCAGTGAGCTAGCGAAATTGCACGCGTTGTTCCGTGAAGAAGGTGCTGTCGCCAAAGTGTCGAGAAGAAAACATACGCTGGGGCGCGCAGTTGGCAAAAGGTTATTGATGGAAAGCAGTGCGTACGTGGATGATGAAAGCAGTACCCAACAATTCCTGCACGTTCCTGCGGATCATGGAGTAGAGTATGGTGCTGACGGTAAGGACGGGCACGCCGTCCCTTTTATAAATGTTAGTGATTTGATACACCTGCTACCATACCGAAAACCCGTTGAATCTCCTGTCACGGAAGGCCACACTAGCTCGGGCGAGGAAGAAAATGCGCCGAGATTCTCGTTGATTACAACGTTGTCTTCGGAGGTGGGAGAAGAAGGTGGTGAGGCCGCTCCTACTCTGAAGGGTGGCTTTCTGCAGTTGGACCTGGAGGTCATCAACGCGCGATTTGTTAAATGGAATGGCAGTGAAATTTGACAGAATTGGCCGTTGATGCTTGTAAATAGACCATGATCTCTTTGTATACAGACTAGAACAATAGGGTATTGCAATTTAGTGCCTAATGGAATAGGCGACTTAGAGATGAAAACCTTCTCTACACAATATTTAACTAATAGGTAACCGCGCTGCGCGCATCTACCGACTTAGTAATAGTAAAATTGCGTATGCATCCCGAAAACTTTGCCTGGTCCGAGTTGAACCGTCTTATTTGAGCGTTTCACACTCGTTTCTCGAACAGGGATACCATTGATACAACACCATGATGATGCATTGTCAGCATTTCGAAAATCCATTTTGGAGGCTTCAACCCGAATTTCTCTGCGCGGAGCCACCGGTCCAATCGCGTAATGCCAACGCACTGGATACATTTAAGTCTTCAGCCGTGGGTAAGATAGTATACTGTACAAACACGAGGCACTTACTGGCCCATATGTGATGTCCATGTCAAAGCACTCCAAAGGAGTCGTTGAATCAGGTAACAAAACATCTGTAATGTTATAGAGGACAGATAATGAAGTTTAGGGTAAAGGAACACGGATGGTCAATTTGACACTGTAATATACTGGATGAACTCGTCTTCCGAGTTGGCACATGGGATAGAGCATCAGGCTGAACATTCCGGCTCTGTTCGTCATAGATGTTGGTGATGGGGTCCTTCTGTTCATCAAATTTTTCGCTATGACCCCAAGGTTTTAACCGTGTTGCCTCTTCATCTGTCGTCCCGCCCAACGTCGGATAATCTGCGCCTATGTACCCGGTCTTCCTCGTTGGCACGATTCCTTTCTTATCGGCCTGTGGCAAGCGCGATATGCTTAACGGAGAGCAACATGGATTTTTGCGCTGAAGCCCCATAAGAACTGTAGATTTAGTCGTTCTCGGCAAGACAGTGGCAGAACGTGGGAAAGCAGATGCGCTCGCAGGCTTGCATGGGAACGTGCGGAGAACTCTGGGGCATTTGCTTAGGTGAGCAAATTTGGGTTTCTAGGCGCTTCTGTGAGTTTTGCTACAAGTATTACCGCAAGATCTCAGCGTTTTGTAAATCGCGGCCAGTCCCCGGCGTTTCCTCCAGCTTCCCGACCCTCTCCATAAGCTTTCTCATCCTCATTCCTGTGGAATGGCTCGTGAGTCTCTGGTCTTGGGATCTACCTTGGAATGCTGCACAGGTGCACTGACCGTTCTTTACAAAGGTGGCAACCAACGAGAACTTGCCCGCGCAAAGGCGGCAAAGAAGTCTGGAGATTCAGGGAAGGGTATGCGAAAGGATGAGATGACGCATGCCCAGCGGAAAGAACAGTAAGCTTTCTAATTTAATTTTTTTTCTTGATTCCTTATTCCTGACCGGTTTACTCGTTTTATTAGCGACAAGAAAATGCTTCAAGAAAAGCAAGCAGCAAAGGCAGCAAAAATGGCAGCAGAAGCAGCCGGAAAAAAATGAGCTATTTCACTGGAAAGGGTTCGTACCGCAACGTGTTCTTGGCGTTCAATTGCCAGAAGAACAGATTGCAAGTTGCGACTACATATTGGTTGGCTGAGAGGACCCTGGTCTTGATTAATCTTGGTTGTGGAATCTCTTGCAGTGACTATCAGTGGCCGCACCACGTACGTGACTGGATCGACGATTACCGGCTTCGTCCCGTCATGCATATATAGAAATGAAAAGTGTCCATAGGACATACCTGGTCTCCTATACTAGGACCAGTTCCGCTGTTGATATTAATAGAGGTTTGGTGATGTGGGCAATATTGGAAACCATCGCAATACTTTTCTCAACAGGTTGTGGCGCCAGTAACTTTCTGTATCACTCAGAGTGCTCAAGGATGTATGTTTCCACGTTCCATTTTGGGGGGCTTTACGGGAACAGGAGCCAATGTGAAGAAATCACCCCTCTAATGAACAGTATCCTTATGATCGGCCCGGAAATGAATGGTTTCAAGTGAAGACCAATCAATGCCTCGGGGATTATTACAACACTGAGCGTTTTGGAGCAGCGACCATGCACTTCTCGAATTCTATAAGAGTTCACAGGTCTAAACCCAACTGGATCCTAGAATAGTGGACCAGTTCGCTTACCATGCCTCGACCCCCAGATTCATCGACCTTTGTAGATCGGATCCCGCTTTTCCCTGAAGGCGGCCAGTCCTGGACGGGGACGATCAGTTACAATGTAAACTATAAACATATTTCAGGTGGATGGTACCTTCAAGACGATCTTCTGTGGGAATAACTTGTGCATAACAGGCCTGCTCAAATGCGAGGCCGGAGGATCTTATATGGTCGTTAGAGTAATTCAAGAAGAAATCCTTGGTCAAGCCTTACATATCCACTTGAGAGCCCTTGTCAATCGCGAGCTTCGCCATTTTGATAGCAACCGGACCTTTATTTATTTCCCGAGGTGTAGCAGTTTGTGTTGCCATTATCTGAGGACATCGAAGGAAACCACTTGCGAACTCACCTTTGCCAAGGATCTGACGAGCAACCTCCAATGCCTTGTTGTACGCCGATCCGGCGGTAGCATGATTTACCAGTCCTGCAACGCCCGTGTGAGAAGACAAGCATCATTCTGGGTTGACTTCTCAGGGCCTCTCCGTACCAATTTTCTCTGCTTCTTCCGAGTTCAGCGTCCGAGCTGTGAAGATCAATTCCTTCGCCTTCGGGATGCCGATAAGCCTGGGAAGCCGCTGAGTGCCCCCAGCGCTGCGACACCAGTTGAGCCTGTCACCATCAGCAAGAAAGCGAGCTCAAATGATAAACGAACCCACCCTGGAATAATCGCAAGCCTTGTTTCAGGCAGCCCGAATTTGGCTCCAGCGCCTGGATTGAAAGAAAAAATATGAAGTATGGGGTAGCAGAAAAGGTTCGCACTGATTGATACCTGCAACCCGAATGTCAGTAGAGAGAGCAACCTCCAGACCACCACCGAGAGCAGCGCCGTCAATCGCTGCAATTGTAGGGACAGGTAATGACTAGTTTGCATTTAATGTCAAAGCTCAGCCAAATTCAAAAACGAGCGGGAACATGTCATTTCACCTCCAGATTTCCAAACGCTGTTCTCAGCCCGTACACAAATGCTGCAACTTCAGCAGGTGTCATGGTAGCCCGCTCCTGCGACGTTCAGATAAGAAGTAAATACGGAGGAGGGCCTCGACAACAGCTTAAGTTACTATCACCCTACTTTCAAGTCTGCACCAGCACAGAACACCTTGTTGACCAAGCTTCGGACTATCACAACCCGAACTTGGCTATATCCAGGACGTAGTTGGGGCAGTAAAAAGACCATCCATAGCATTTCCTTTTAATGATACTTACTCATCAAAGCGCATCTCATCTAGAGCATACTGAAACTGCTTCATAAACACACGGCCCAATGCGTTTTTCGCGGCGGGACGGTTAAAATTCAGCACAGAAATGCCTCAAATCAAGAATATAATCTTTAAACGATCAAAATGAATATCATATGGGAAAGCGAGACCAACCTGTATCCTTTCCATCTAAACGCTCTATGAAGCACTCTTCCAGTGACGTGCTCACCATACGCCGAAAGGAGTGGGTCAAACAAGGTTTGACCAATGATGCAGACACAACACGTTGAGCTGCTCCAGTTAAGCTTCCAAAACCTTTGATCATGTTTTGACTTCTCTATCTAACAGCGAATAGACTGAAAGATGGTTGGAAGATGCTGAACACAGACCAACAACACTTGAGGTTGGGTAAGATCGTTGTGCCACATGCGCCACCTGGGACACAAGCGCGGACCTTCTCCCTCACTGAAGGCAGCATGCAGCTGGAATTTCCAATAATGTTACTGATACCCTCATGGCTCTCTTGACTGAAGCTGAAATAAACCGGTTTCATGAATCAGGATACTTAATAGTATCAGATGGTAGCTACACTGAATATGATGATAAGAACATCTAACGTCTCCCCTAACATGTCCACCAACCACCTATCCTTAGCGCTTTCAAGCAACCATTTGAAAGCTCTCCAAAACGAATGTGACGCCCTTTTTAATGATCTCGAGGAAGATGTCGTTGAGGATCTAGGATGCATTGTATGTGCGCGATTAATGCTATTAAACCACAGAGTCACTCTGATATCGGAATCCCTTAAGGTAGAACCGCTACATAATCTGGAGCACGCTGCACGGACGATGTACGACATATATCAGCGCAGACGGAGTCTGGTAACCGAAGTGTCCAAACCTGCTGCTTCGATCATGTCAAGCTCGGTGGCACCGTATGCACGGTTGTTGCTACCTCCTACCCAAGACTTGTGCTTGGCAGGTGCCCAGCACATAGTACCCTTCGCCTCGCCCAATGACTAATCGTACATGTTCGTCACCCCTCAGTTTAATGAGCAGTACATTATTAAACCTCCGCACGCTGGACCTCAGTCGGCCTTCCAATGGCATCAGGTTGGAAAACTTCATATTCAAACAGATGTCATCCCTGGCTCATTGCTTGGCACCCCAATATATCAGGATTCCCAGTTTATGTCAGATGAAAGTCGGTTGGTTCCAACCATCGCATGCTGGATTGCCTTAGATGACGTTTCGGAGGTGAGTAGAATGGATACTTGAAGTGAACATAAGTCTCATTCAGGACATTCACTAGCACAACGGCACCTTGAAAGTCGAGCCGTACTTCACAGTCATACCGCCTTCCGCTACAGCCAAGCAGAAACCAGACGACATTCGAACATACAATTACATGCATACTGAGAAAGCAGCGCGATATCTGGCGCACTCTGATCCGTCTCCTATCACAATCAATTTGCGGGCAGGCTCGATCCTGTTCATGTCAGGATATGTGCGTCACTGTAGTACACCCAACCGCACAGGGCGCTTTAGGCGCGTATATATGCCACAGTTTTCTGCTGGTCCAGTGAAAGCAGATGATGGGCAAACCTTAGTGGCTTTGGCTGTGCCCTTGCCGTCATGATCGTCCGGAAGATTATCGATATTTGTATGTACACTTGCATTTAAAAGGTATTCAGTTGCACCCTTGTCACATCCATCGCTAAATCTGACACTTGAGCGCGACAAACTTCGAATATATACAAATAGTTGCTGCTTTCCTATCAGCTATTGGGGTGCGAGGGCTCTTTCAGCTGAATGGGCAGATTCAGCTGACGGGTCCGCTTGGCGGATGGATTGGGCGGTTCGTCAAACAGCCAATCCCGTGCAAAGAACCAACCCTCGGCTATGGCCACAAGCAGTGCCCCGAAAAGACCAATGAGCGTTCTCTGTAGCAAAAGAATGATATCAGGAGCATGAAAAACGTTTGAAATATAGGTCTTTAGTGCCATACCATGCCAACGTCTCTAGTAACTGTTCCTGACACCCAGAAGACGGCTGCAAAGGTAGCCGCTATGGAGAATAGCACATTGATCACGGAAGAAATTTGCCGGAAAGCATCCCGAAGCTCGCGGCCAACAGGCACTAAAGGTTGAGTTTCTCGGTTTAACGACACTCCGCGAACCATCTCCGCATATTCCTTGTTCGCAAGATCTGCACGAATGGCGTCAAGTAGCTGAATAAGCTCGGGACTCTGTCGAGTGGTACTCATTAGAACTTTGATAGCCGCAAACTGAAACAGGATAAATCCACGCCATGACAGCATACCTTGACCCTCGGCTTAGGTTTGTCCATGTAAACTTCACTTCCCTTTACCAATTCGTGAAAATAGAAGTCCTGTCTATCTATCAATAATATCAGCACCGCTTGCCCATCGAGAAAGTCTTAACGAGAACTAGCGCACCATCGTCCGCTCTCTGGTATAGCAGAGCTTTCGAGACTTCATTAAGCAACTCGTGGGATACTGTACCAGGATCTTCCGCATCTGGCTGGTTTTCACTACGCGATCTCTGAGAATACGACTTTAGCTTCTCTGCAAGCGAAGTATCGAGTGCTTCTTCCAACAAGGCCAGCTCAATGGCCGAGCGTATTTTTTCGGTGACAACCAGGCGTACCATTTGATTGTCACCATCTTCCCGTCCACGCCTTCTCGTGGGGTCTATCGCGGTTAGCACGTGAGATTTCCTATGGCAACAATGTTCCAACGTCCCAGGCCCTCCATCCAGCACAACCATTCGGTCTGTCTGTGGGACTGCCTTGCTCGGGACTCTCGACTTCGCCAACGTTTTGTTCTTTAGAGCGGAAATGACAACGGCAACATATGGTGGAGGTCAGTATGTTTTACGTTGTTGAGAAAACGCGAAAGCGCGCATTTCGTTAAACTGCTGTCGCCTGGCGCGCGTGAATATCAACTAGACGAAGTCTCAGCCCTCGTATTTGATTTTGGCTCGTCAACCAGTAAAGTTGGGTATGCAGGCGAAGATACTCCAAAGGCTGTCTACCCCTCTTGGGTCGGAATTCCTGGTGATAGTGGAATAGAAGCCATGGATGTAGATCAGCCAGCAGGGGAAGATAGCGGTGGACTTATCGGGGAGAATGGAGATGTGGAAATGACCGATGCAAACGGGGAGACCCGCAAGACTGTATCTAAGCGAAGGAAGCCGAAGCGATACGTTGGGGAAACTGAGATCTATTGCTGGAGGGAAAATATGGAACTCAAGAATCCGCTTAAAGAGGGTGTAGGTCGGTCCTGAAATCCAGCCGTTAAATTCTACCTCTTGGCACAAATTCTGAACGCAGCTTAATTATGCGCATAGTGGAGGATTGGGACGTATATGAGACGCTTTGGGATCATGCATTTTCACGCCTACGAGTTGAA
Organism: Spizellomyces sp. 'palustris'; assembly: GCA_006535965.1. Lineage (NCBI taxonomy): Eukaryota > Fungi > Chytridiomycota > Chytridiomycetes > Spizellomycetales > Spizellomycetaceae > Spizellomyces > Spizellomyces sp. 'palustris'. Next base: position 25,699 of record QEAR01000025.1, on the reverse strand, counting down.
TCTAGCGAGCATCCCCTTCTCTTGAGCGAGCCGTCTTGGAATCCTAGAGAATCACGCGAAAAGCTGATTGAGTTAGCATTTGAGAAGTATGACGTCCCATGCTTCTATCTTGCACGGAGTGCTGTACTTTCGGCGTAGGTGAAGATGTTGTAAGCATTCTCGCGCTCTCTGCACCGATGCTGATTTTAATTACAGCTTCGCGGCTGGTCGCTCCACTGCGCTAGTGTTAGACTCTGGGGGTGCTATGACGAGTGCGGTACCAGTGGTTGATGGATTTGTGCTAAAAAAAGGTGGGACGAACCCCGAGAGTTCGGTGCGCAACCACAGGCTAACTGATGGGCTCTACATGTAGCAATCCAAAAACAGCCTTTTGCCGGAAATTTCATCTCAAATCAAGCACAGCTATACCTCAAAGAAATGGGCATAACTATAACTCCTCAATATCTTGTCTCAAAGAAGTCTGCGGTGGATGCAGGACAACCCGCGCAATATGACCTACGAGACAGGCCAAATACGACGCCGAGTTACCATAATCTGGCTATCGAGGTATGCTTGCATAAGTGTCGCTCGTTCTGGAGGATTTTATTCATCCACCTTTAGCGAGCGATTGACGAGTTTAAGGAGACTGTTTGTCATGTATCCGAGTTCCAATTTGATGAAAAGTATGTTGTTGGTTTGATCCGTCTATGCCGAAGGCTTTATCTGAGCCATACTTTTCAGGACGTTATCGCAGAGACCGGTGAAGAACTTTGAATTCCCTGATGGCTACAATAACTCTTTCGGGATAGAACGATTCAAAATTACAGAGTCTCTTTTTACTCCAAAGTTCATGTTGCAGGTCAGTTGTATAGCAGAATTTTCGTGATCAGTATATGTAGCTGTCTAACATGGTATTGCTATTTGTTACTAGGACCCCAAGCAACCCGCAGATATAGCCATCCCGCAACCGTTGAGTGTTACCCAGCTAATTCAAAATAGCATAAATTCTTGCGACCCAGATCTACGGACACAGCTATATCCTAATGTAGTGCTGACGGGTGCAAACACGCTCCTCCCCGGGTTTGCAGATCGTGTACATTACGAACTTCTATCATCGGCACCAGGGGTAGGTTGACCTTTCTTTTTGCTATAAGCAAATGGACGAAGTCTAATTACTGTTCCATCTCGTAGTTTAAAACGAAAATCCAGGCTGCCGGGCAAACATCTGAACGGCGCTTCAGCCCGTGGATTGGCGGCTCCATTCTTGCTTCGCTAGGGACATTCCACCAACTGTGGATCTCGAAGCAGGAGTATGCAGAGTGCGGTGTGAATGTCGAGAACCGTCTGCATTGAGACCCGGAGAATGCGCGTGTTGGACTACTTGCGATGTACATACGCGATGTAAATGCTTAAGCCTTAATGCTACGTCTGTAAACTAAATATCCATCCTGATGTGTGCAAAGGAACTCGGACAGATCCAAATCCGGAGATGTTAATGGCCATTTAATGCTTATAACCAATTTGCCAAGAAGGATTTGTTGCCGGAGATTCGGCAAAAGCTTTCCAATTGCTTCTGGTAGTAGATATAGCAGTATTACAGAAGCATCATCTAGGAGCGTATCAACAGTGGTTGTTGGGGACACCATGGAGATGCCATCGATGTTTGATCTCAAACGTGGATGCACCTGAAAAACAGGATTGCGGCTCACAATATCCCCCACAAACAACTGAACTCGTTGACTGCGTATAATCCCATCCTCTGTCGCTGTTTTCGCAGCTTCCTCAACCAACTTTTGGTCGAGATCCACACCCACAAGGAAACAAGAGGTCGCCACAGGGCCAAGAGCTTTCACCACACCAAAAAGCAAAGCTCCATTCCCGCATCCTAAATCCAACAAGCTATCCCTAGCAGAAACTAGAGAATGAAGGCGGAGGTATTCTGCCACTGACGCGCATACGTCTGTTGGGGTTTCTCTGAATGGGCTAACAAAGCCGTTTGCCCAGTCGTAAGCGACAAGCCGTCGAATGCGTGAGGTTGGAGGTGTGGCGACGGCAAGTTCGGGGTATAACAGGTAGGGATCGTCTACTGACTCCACGCTGTGTATAGGTTCCATTATTAGTGTCGATTTAACGGTAAGTTAAGCATCAACCACAACCAACTTGAACAACAACGAACTTCTTGATTCACGTGATACTGAAGTTGGAAGGTACTGGTTATATCTCCTTATACTTAGCCATATCCCATTCTCCTTTCCAAAGGATATTCCCTCATTATTCACCCTATGTTACAAATCAAATAATGCAATATATCTTCTATGCTATACAGTTGCCAAACCCACACCTCTTAGGACTACCCTACCCAGCACCACAGCAAGTAATATACACAAAGCACACAACGTTGCCACCTTCAGCCGTGACCTTCTCTTGGTAAGAGTTGCCGTGCCAATTTGGAGTGTGTCCAGAGAGTTTCGTTCCACACCAGTAGGAGTGGCGAGTGAGGGGGCCTTCTTGCGATACTTGATGGATACTTTTACTCCATTTTTACCAGCTCCAGTATTCTGTAGCAAATCTTCCAAATCGGCGACTCCGTTTCCTGGACCCTTATCGTCCCCACACTGTCCGGTAGTCCTTTGTCCGCCATTATCGATGACTAGCTGTCCACAAGCACTGGCTGCATCTGCTCCTAGGGTTTGACGCAAGAGAGTATGAACCCCGTAATCCCGCACAGTCTCAACGAAGCGACGACTATCTTCTCTATTCGGAGTCTTGTAGTCATGCGGTACTGATGTTGGATTATATGGAATGACGTTCAAGAGAACGTGTCGCCCCTTCAGCAGTTGACCCAATTCGTGGGCGGTTTCTTGGGAGTCATTGACATCCTTAATCAACACATATTCAACAAGAATATGGCGACGCCGATTCGAAGATTTGATCAACCCGTTCTGGTGATCTATGAACGCATCACAAGCGGAGAGTATTCTATCCACATGCCAAGCTTTGGCGGTAGGAACAATTTGCTGACGAAGGGTCTGGTTTGGTGCATGCAAGGAAAGCGCCAGGCCTATGTTGGGAGCATCCTTGATCAGACTATGGATTCTGGGTACGACTCCTACAGTCGAGACAGATATCCTTGAAGGGGCAAGGCCAAACCGGCCAGTATCGACCATGGCTCGGACGGCTGCCAAGACTGAATTGTAATTATCGAGCGGCTCTCCCATACCCATGAACACTTCAATGAGGAGAATTCGTCAATAAAATGTCCTGTAGCAGGAAACTAGAGGAATGATTGCACCAACCTATATTTCGGATTTTCTCAATCTTGTTTGCATGATAGAGCTGCTCAATAATCTCACCAGCAGCCAAGTTTGAAAGAAGCCCCATTGTTCCCGTTGCACAAAATGTACACCCCATAGCACATCCCACTTGAGACGAAACGCACAGCGTAGCTCGTTTGTTCGATCGAAACTCCAGTATTTCCTCTCCGCCATCTACATTCCCCTCCCTCCGTCGCCTCTTCCTTCTCTCCTCCTCTTCCGGAAAACAGTCCAATTCAACCTCTCCATAACGCATAATGACACTTTCCACCCGCTGCCCATCCTGTAGCTCTATCAGTAGCTTCGTCGTACTACCATCCTTTGCATCGGTGCGAGATATTACTTTTGACGTCGTTATTACAAACTCATCATCAATTAACTTTTTCGCCGCTTTCGGGAAGTCGGGAATCTCGTCTATAGTTTTTTCGGGTTGCTGTATAAGGTAACGCCAAAGTTTAGCAGCATTCGAGTCTTTGATCTTGTTTTTCCTGAATGCTTCAAGGACTAGTTCCTCGTCAAATATGGGCTTTGGGTTCAGAGGACGGGCTCTAGACATGATCTTGCAAATGGGTCAGATACCGGAGGGGATCCCAATAACTTCGAGTTTTTACTTTTCAGCGACGTCTGGAACTCGCTGTGCCACCATGATTACATAATAGACTGGTTTCATGTTGTGTCACGCACGGACAAACAGATACCAGCATCTTGCCGTCCACACATGAGCGCATGAGCACGTATACACCACAAAGCACCTCATGCACGTACTGACTTCTGCCGTCGCATCGTCACCAAGGCTGCATCCTGCATTTCATAGTACACTGTCACCCGCATGAACTCTCGCTATCCTGTCACCAATGGTTTCGCAGCTCTCTCTTGCTGCCACAATTAACCTCAGCTGGCTCTCCAACCTCGACTCACTAGTGTCCGGTAGAAGGTTTCACGACACATCGATAGAATACCTCATGAATTGTAGGTATTGGTGTCTCTGGTGCTGTGTCATGTATAGTGATATTGACGCTTTCGAACGACGATAAGTTCTTCCGACGTGCGCTATAGTGCTCTATTACAGTGCTGTGTAAGCATAAGCTCTGTTTTGCGGCTCTGTGGTTTCATCATTCTGAAATTTGGATATAGATCCAGCTACTTTCCGATATTTCTTCAGCAATTCTTGGACTTTGTTGCGCTGTCAAACGTTGTTTGCTCAATTTATTTCGGTATATATTGATTCTGTTAATAGATTGTCAGATCCATAGCTAACAGCCTCTTAGTGTGGGAACTGACCAAAACTATTGCAAGCTATATAGCGAAAGAGCTCCGCGTGGATGTTGCGGTGATATCAGGACGACGGCGTCGTCCACGAGTGACGTTTCTGCTTTTCGGTGCCCCGTTGTTGATGACGATTCTTAGTCATCGTTATGCCCGAATCCGCTTGAATCCTCTCTATCTCGTGAATGTTTTCTGGTTCAAGCTCGCATGTAGGTCGACGTTTGAGCATGCGCTTTTTTCTGAGCGACCATAACGTATTATTAACCGTTGGTATTCTCCTTCTCCTTTATAGTTCCCTTTGACGATATTGATGTGGCCATTTGCAAGTCTGCCAGTGCCTTATTGAAATTTGCGGGGACTTGTGTTTACAGGACCGTTAACCGCATGTGGCAGAGGATCATTATGGCATGCTCCTGTGACGATCATGATAGTCCTGCAGCGAGGCGTAGTTCAGCACCGCCAGCGGATTACGCTTCCCGACTTCCGATGGAATTGCTGGATATGATAGTATGGCCGTACATACCAAGCAGCGAAATGCGACAATTGCGACTGTTGAACTCGCGGTGGGCTCATATGCTAGCTCCTCGCGTGTTCCATTCCCTGAAAATCAGAAACGACCAAGACTTGCATGATTTTGCGGCATCGAAAATGACTCTGCAATCATATGGGCGTAATATTCAGCATTTGACTTTTGCTGGTGCATGTTGCATAACTGATGAGGTATTCAATAACATCATCGAGGTATGATTATCGAGGGATTTGGCGGCTGTGGCGATGATATCGAAGATTAACGCATACCTTGCAGCACACCCCTAATATTGAGTCTTTAAACCTATCAGGCTGTCTACAGCTGTCGGCCGTAGCATTAACCGTCGATCTACCGCAAAAGTGCCCTACTCTTGTGGACCTCAAGCTAGGCATGACAGCGGGCTTTCTCTCTCGTTTCGAACGTCGGTCAGCTCGTCGGTCGAGGTTTAGACGATATTCCCACGTGTTCGATCACAAGCCATCATCCTTTCAAGTTTCTTTCCTGTATTATGGGAACTTGACAAGCTTAGACCTCTTTGGAAACGATTTCGCATTAAAGTCAACCTTACTCGTCGAAGTGGCGGTTGTATTCGCAAAGACGTTGAAGTCGCTGAGCTTGTCGCACTGCAGCCACGTCTCTGGTCTAATGAGCATCGTGGATCTTTGCGGACAGATGGAAAATCTGGATTTGTCTTTCAGTGATGTTGAAGCACTGGAGCTGTGCTACGTGTTCAAGAAGCGTTCCATATTTCCAATACGTCAATTAAATCTCGCAGGGTGCAGTGCAGCTTCATTGGCGCTCAGCCTATATGATGTTCACGTCACAGGGTCGAACGCTGGAACAGATACGGACGGAACTGTTGGAATTGATCCTGGAACTCCTCCTCTCCAAGTTTTAGATTTAGGCGATACCAAATTAGACAACAGTCATTTATTGATTGTTGCAATCTATTTCCCTTATCTCACATCAATATATCTACGGGGAAATTGGAGCTTGACCCATGCAACGGTAGCGAGACTAATACGACGATGCAAAGATCTATCGCTGCTGGATGTCACTGACTGCTCCAACGGTACGTTCACTTTCATGCTGGTTGCCTGTATCGCCCCGTCTGATAGTATTGCCAGTGGGCAAATCCATACTTCTCCCGGATTTGAGCGACCCTGTATCCCCTCCTCCTCTTGCGTTTGCTGGAAAGATTGTGGGTCGACATCGTGTTCTCCAAGTTCAAGAATTAGCGGGGGAAAATCTTGTTCTCGATCACTTGAAAATTCTCTGCGGTGTGCTGACACTGTCCCTCATAGTATTATCTGGGTTTGTGCATGTTATTCGGTTTCTGTTGCAAGCAATTCTGGCATGGTAGCCATAAGGATTTTGAAATTTATATTTTACTCATTGTATGTATCACTGTATCTAAATACAATTGCTCTGACCCGACGCTGAGCCTATCACAGTCTCAATACTGCCATCCTGACACCGCATGCTAAAAAGCATGAGCCTTGAAGCCTCCGTAGCGTGGCATCTGATCCACGCGAACCGCGGTTCTAACGACCTGATTTCGGAAGGCGAAACCCAAAATCCAGCTAATCACCGCCCCAACCAGTATTAGGTATGCTAGATACTGAATCCACCCGTTCTTCAGTACCTCCCATGCCCCGGGAAGGTATTGGATCGTGTCGGTCGAATATGCAACCCGGCCGGATACGACAAATGGCTCTGTTGGTGCTCTGCCTGTTGTCCAGATGGGCGTCTCATACGCAAAGTTGGTGCGCACTGGATTCGAAAGTGAATATTTAGAAAAAAGGAATATGGAAAGTGATACTATGCTGAACTTGTACCCACCATCTCGGCGAGCATACCCCGCCATAATCGAACTCCACGTTAACGCATTCGGATCCGGTCCAATCGCTTTAGTGAAATTCACAACGGGAATATTGTAGGCCGCATTATCTCCGTATCGTTTCAGCAGCTCTCGTTGCACTAAGCGCAAATCTCCATCGACATAAACAGATGAAGCCGGCAAAGCTGTTGAGGAGTCGAATAGAGCCATAGATTGCATTTGGAGACGTAGCCTTTCCTATATGTTCATGAATCAGCGTTAATCTCGAGCTTTACAAATGGATGAGCATACCGAAAGAGAGTATTGAAAGAAAAGTGCGAGCCGAACGTGCGTTATTGCCTCGGTCGGCAGTAGAGGGATCGATGCACTGAATGTGATATAGTCATACTTTCCATCCCGTTGCACATCGATCTGCGACGTCTACGATGCCAATTTTGTTTTTAATACGATGACCAAGAGCATCAGAACCAGGATTCAAATTCAAAAAGTACCTGTAGTGCTGCGACTCTGGAAGTTCTTTCATGTAATTGGTTATACAGGGGGCTTGATGACCACACAACCGCGACTGGATTGTTGGACACTCTATCCACACCCTCGAGAAGCAACATAAATTCATGCTTGTACATCACTTGCGGTTGCTCTCTAAATGAATTCTGTTTCAACCAGAACGCTGATCATAATAAATCATATGGTTAACATATTGACACTTGTGACACAAGAGGCCCCGCACTCACATCCAGAAACATAGGCAAAGACAAACGGTAGGATGAGGATTGCTATCGCTGCGAGCGCACCGAGCAATGAGGCCGTAGATATGAGTGGTGCATGGTATCTTCGTGCAAATGGCTCGTTATGAAGAATTGGCATTCTTGAGGTCTCGTACACTTCACATCTTTTGTCAAATGCAGGGGGACCGTCGTGTTAGTTACGCGTCGGCGTTACGTAACCTTACAGCGAGAACGCTAACCCTAACCCTACCTTACATTCTACATCAATATTCGTATGCGTACAATGAGTCCTGCCTAAATCTCCTTCTGGTAAAGTATTCCCGTGGTTTTAACACCGAAAAGTTGACTGCATCTAAGCATGCTATTTTCTGTCAGAATGAAGAAGAGCTCCAGTCGAGACGTGCCTTGCACCGGCAGACAGAGTCTGAGACTCGCCAATGCTTCACTTTTGGCCAGATGTTATGATAATTAGGCAGGCTATGCTTGTACTTCAACATCCAAATTCACCGTTACGTCGCACCAGTGTGGCAGTATTTGTGAAGTCCTGATAATAATTCCCACTAACAGGGGCTGACTTCCAGTCACATGTGCCTGAGGTAGTTTTCCCTCACAACGGCTTCCTGACTTGTGATAGATGAACAACCTCAATTGGATATGCAATTATCACACTCTACATAAAGATCCCATGATCCGTAGTATTTATTTACTTAGAGGTGGAAAGTACTTATATGGATTCAGAATGCCGTTTGGATCAAACACTGACTTGATATTCCTCATCAATTCAATGAAAGCTTCGCTCTTGGAGTATTGAAGGTACGGCGCCTTCATCAGTCCCAATCCGTGCTCAGCAGAGATGGAACCTCCATGCTTCTGAATGAGCTCGTAAAGGAATGGTTCAATAGCCTCGTCAATGTCCTTTGCCCATCCAGTAGAGGTCAGGTTCAAATGTAGATTGCCATCTCCCATGTGACCAAACCCAACCACATGCTTCACTCGGCCTGTGGCAGATCCATTTTTGTCAAATAGTCCAACAGAGGCGAGTCGCTCTTGCATCTCCTCCACAACACTGTACAGCTGAGGAACAGGAACACTTAGATCGTACTTGTAGTTGCCCCCTTCCTTCGCTAGAGACTCTGTAATCGTTTCCCGAATGCTCCACATCCCAGCAGCTTGTGTCGAATCTTGCGCCAGAGCACCATCTTCCACCACCCCCTCCGTCATAAGCTTTTCTAAGAACACGGCAAGCTTCTCATCATCATGGTCCTTGTTGGATCCGTTCGTCTCTATGAGCACGTAGAACGGCGTTTGGGTGGTAAAGGGTTCGCGGACGTTCGGAATATGGTGTTTAACCAGGTCCAAGCATGTATGATCAAAGAATTCAAAGGCAGAGAGGATCTCGTTCAACTCGCCTTTAGCGTGCTTGAACACCTCTTGGACGCCTTCAAAGGTGCTGACTCCCAACATTGCTGCATATATTCCTCCGTCAGCTAAAACATTGACCACTGACCAGGACAACCATTAGAGCTCTTACCGACGTTCACCGCTTTCGGCCTTCGAGGAGTCAATATGGAAACGGCTGTAATGATACCCAACGTGCCTTCAGATCCAATGAACAATTGCTTTAAATCATAGCCGGTATTGTCCTTTCGCAGCGGCTGTCCCAACTCCACTATTCGGCCATCTGGCAGTACGACTTCCATTGATAGTACTGTGCCATGCAAGCTTCCATACCGCAATAGACGCAGGCCTCCTGCGTTTGTTGCAACGTTACCGCCTATCTGACAGCTCCCCTTCGCTCCCAAGTCTTAGAGAGATATATATCAGTTTTTTCTGGTGATGACATCACTTCTCAACCTTGTTTAAAGACTCACCAAGAGGCATCATGAAACCTCGCTCAGCCAACCAATTGTCCAGCACTTCCAGCACGCAACCAGCATCGCAAGTCAAGATCCCAGACACTTCATCAAAGCTCCGGATTTCGTTCATGTTCTGCAGACTAAGAACAATCTCATCATGGACAGGAACACTTCCTCCGACTAAACCGGTATTGCCTCCTTGAGGGACCACCGCCAGACGGTGCTCATTGCAATACTGGAGAAGCGCCGCCACTTCAGCGGCTGTTTTTGGACGAAGAACGACCTTCGATTGACCTCTGAATCTCCGCATCCAGTCCTATTGATTGTGCAGTTGGTAAGGCACCACATGGTGACCGACACAGACAGCACCAATGCTAAACATTTGCGTTCACCAACCTCATTGAACGGGTCCAATTCGTCGGGACGATCTGCGGTTATCACCCCCGCGTCTGACTTTACTACACTTTTGAAGAACGCAACATCTTCACCTGTGAGAGCGTTATATCGTGCGTGACGCTTCAAATGTGGATAGCGGTCGGCGGTTAGAACGGGAGAATGGGCGGAACGTGAAGTGGTTGCAACAATGAAAGAGCGCCGAGGTGCAGCGATAAGGGGGCATGCTGCGAGAAAAGAGGGTAGCGTACGCCATTGGCTGCTTGCGCTCAAGCAGCCAAGTATTCTGCCGCGAAGCCGAAGAAGGCCCATGGTGGGACGTAGCTGGTAAGGACGAACTAGTTGCAGATTACGATCAGTTGGCATAGATGAGATAGATGAGTCATAAATGCATCCATGGCAACAAGTCTGTCAAAGGCTAAGTAGTGTTTAAAGCTAAAAAACAACTATATTGCATTGTCGGTCGTTTAAAGTGGATGGAACAAATCCACTCCTTGGAGGGTCAAGCGATCTGCTGTAAATGGCCTCAAGCACGAGATTTGTTCTAGTATTAAGGCCATGAGTAGGCTGAGACGCGGACATAATTTATTGGGTCTTTTTGGCCTCCTTAAGAGGCTGAATTGGGGACGGCTGTGCGGGTGCAAGTACTCGGCCGAGTACCGCTAGCACCTAGATTAGTGAGAATGTAAGGACATTTCACATTGCAACATGTACGCAGTAAATTTTGCTCACATACCAGCAAAACCCCGGCGCCAATAGCAACAAACCCCCAAGCACTAGAACAACAGGCAGTGATCGCTTAGCGTTAATGACATGATCGAGTATGCATGACACTACTTACGGGACCGTATCCTTAAAATGACTGGTGAGGGAAACCATTTTTTGTCCAAATGATCCCACTAGCGAGCAGTAAGATTAGCCTATTGAAACGTTTATATAGACATTTGCATAAGACGTACCAGCACCCAACAACTTCATCCTTCAGTTCACCAGGAAAACAATGAGCACTCGCAGATCAGGGAAGCATAGTCAATGTGAAATCTGTCTCACCCTATCGAGAAAGGTGACAACCACTGGTTCCAAGGTTTTTCTGCCTGCCACTTCTCCTCTCTCAGATATTCCAGAATACTGCTGGCTTGACGGGTCACTTCCATCGATCGAACTTGCTGATTGTCAACAAAGTACAGCGATGGAAGTCTGCCGTGGACAAGAGTTATTTCCACAGCCAAGAGCAATATATACATGGGAACGTATGCGCTTACCGTTGGACCATGAACCGCGATGTAGCTGCGGGATTCTGATCAATGTCTACGCGTCCAACGCGTACCGCTGGCAGCTCTTTCGCAACGTCTCGAGCAAGATTCTCATATTCTGGCGCAAATTTGTTGCAGAAGCCGCACCAATTCGCATAGCTATGGGAACGTAAGGTGCACAGGGAAATATATTCAGACTGGCCTTACTTTCGACTGTCAAAGTCACGACAATCTTGACTCACAATTCGACAACCCATCGTCCCTTTGACACCAATTCATCTAGATTATCATCTGTCAACTCGACGACCCGACTTTTGTGATTCTTGTGTGCTTGTGCAGTGGCAATGAGGACGAGGAAGCAAAAGAGAAGCCACTTCATTTTCGCAGATGTCTTGTAGATTGAGTTGGCACCAGGTGGTGTTCGCTGTGACGTGAGCGACTTGCAAGTCACGATGGCCCGTGATCACGTGCAGCATACTTCACAGAGAAATCACAGTATAAAGAGCGGTGCCTCCGACTTTCAACCGGCTTTGTTAGTCTACCATGTAGTAATTGCCACTCGCTCAAACAAGTCTCTATGGAGACCTTTGGATCAAAAAGTGAGATGCCCTCAGCACCCTACCGGAAATCAAAACTTGCAATGCAGGGAAGAAGCTATATGAGCGAAACCTCCAACTTCATCTGGGTTTGTCACTCGCTCAACGAGATCTAATAAGTGGAGACTCTGGGACGCTCCTCTATAGTCGACCTATTGCGAGTAGATGGTTAATATGTGATCTAACACAAAATCAGTAGGGTAATTGGGACCCTCCATCTAGGTCCCTGTCGCTCCCTTTCCGTTGTTGAAAGATCCGGGGGTCTTTAGCATCATCCCTATCCGCTTGTTTACAGTTTAAATTATTTCAATGATGACGCCTACCACAAACAAGAGGCAAGTTAGCCACAGTAAGGCTTCCATGAAAACCACCCTTGGAGTTCAGATCGTCGCAGGTAAGGTTACCCTAAGCGTTTTGATGAATTCATTCATCTAATGATGACGTACTTTTGATTCGGTAAGCTGAGCATTAACCTCAATCATGTGATCAACCTCATCGATCAGCACCGGGCCGCGAGCCCTGCCAGGGTAACACAGAGATGAGAGATACGTAAGCCATGGAAGTTTTTTGATTCCGTCCCCCGGCTGTCACACGTGAGATTAGGGCCCTTCGTCACACGATCAGAGATTTCGGGCTTTCCCCACCTTGGCCCCCCTCAACGCACATGGATGTTCTTTGTCTTTTTGATTCTGACCTGGTCTGGCCGCTATCTACACACACAAGATTCACCCCTTCCACATACACAACAGGGTTGACATACAGACAAGGGGCGTCCCCGATTGCTCTGTCCCATATGCTCAGTACGACACACACAAGTCCAGTCCAACATACCAAAGTACGAGAAACCAGTACAAAAGCTTGTTCACGAGTGGACGTAGCTTCAGGACTGCCTTTGGGCCAATTAGGACTCCCTGTTGCCATGTCCGCAGTAGGACGGGCATGTTTGGCCTCGGCGGATACGAGGGCAAAAGGCAAAACACTGGTATCACGTCAGATAGCACCCCCACACTACGCCACTGGGTAAATTTTCCAGTCGCGCCCAAGCCAGAAATGGAAACCCCACATTAATGAGATGGGCGTGAGCGCATGTGAAAGGAGGAGAAAAGGGTGTGGGGTTCCTCTTATCTTTGAGACATACCAAGGTTTCGGTTCCTGGCTTGCGTTATCTTGAATATTTTCGTTATCTTTTTCTGATGGGCAATCGCGGAATCAACCGACGACGATCGGGACAAGTCGACAAAGCAAACAAATATAAAGACGGACTGACTTGCTCTACTCTACACTTTCACGTACACTTGCACAATTTCTTTTTTACATTTTCATGTCTCGTAGCTGCTCATTCGACTCTGTTCTGGTCGCCCTTCCCGCTGAGCCCCACGTCCGATCCCACTCACAATCATCATTACCTTCCCGTCGAACTGATCGTCGGTGTTGTTCCTCTGCCGGCATATCACTGAAATCTGAACGCGCGTCGTCCACCAGTTCCTTGAAGAAAGCACGTACTTGTTCTTCCAACGCCTCCCCAACCACAGCTCGCAAGCACGCTTCCCTTTCCACAATACCCACTGTCATGCTTCGTGTCGAGTCCTCCCGCTCTTTTGAAGGTTGCACAGCCTTTCGTCGTTCAGAATCGCCCGCAGCTGTAGCAACATGGCAAGCGCTTTCGAGAGCTATTCAACTGGAACTCAAAATTCAGCAAGAAGGACAAAAACCCAAAGCTGGATCCAGATACACTGTCAACTCTTCCTTTGAAAAAGTCAACACTGAGTTGTCTTCCATTGAGCATGCATTTGATACCCAAGACGGGAACAAGCATGTGGTCCTTAAGCGGCTCAACAGTCCCGAGACTGCGGAACACGAGCTTGCGATCCTTCGAAAGATAAATGAGGCTAACCTTCCCCACGTGCTGCGATTACGGGATACCTTTGAAGACTCTGTTACCGGCGAACGTGTACTCGTCTTTCCCGAATTGAAGCGCTTTGACTGTAATAAGCTTGATCTTGTCAAGGTGGCAAAGTATGTCAAGCAACTCGCAACGGGACTCAAAGCAGCCCATGCAATTGGTCTAGCTCATCTCGATCTCTCAATATCCAACTTGATGCTGGATGAGAATGACGACTTGGTCATTATTGACTGGGGCCTTGCTCGCTTCTGTGATCCCGCCCATGTTCACCCAATTGGAAGAGGTACTCCCGGCTACATTGCACCCGAAATGTACGCTGGAACGGCGACATGTACCGCACCCGACATATATTCGGCCGGTGTCATTATGGGGCAGTGGCTGGAACCCTACCTGATAGACTGCTCCCTGAGCTACCTCGGCTCCAAACTCGTCCGCTCTTCCACTACTTCCTTCATCACCCGCAAAATTCAGGACCATCTCGACACCCAACGCATTGGATACGAAGATCCATGGTGTCCGGTCGTAACGTACGCAGCCGAGCTTCTCATTAAGATGTTTGTAGTGGAGCCGTCTCGTCGCATCACTGCGGCGGAGATTGTCCAAGACCCCTTTGTCCTGGCAGAGGATAGCGAGTTTGAGGGAACTGACTTTCAGTCAAACGCCGCTGCTTTACTTCGCCAGTCCGTGTGTTGTGGTTCGCCGCGAGACAAGCCACGGATTGTGATGAGGTACCGATAGTGGACCTGGTCCTGGTTTTTTCTGTACATACAGCCTTTTGGGTGACGTTTTATTACCATAATTACTTGTATATTTGGGCGCAATTTGCCGTAACCTTCATATCCCGTTCGCTTCTTGAATATATCTTTGAGTCGTTACCAAGTGTGTGCAATGCTTTCTTGTGTACTCGTCTTCTCCTCGTCTGTGTTGTTTACTTGAGAGTCATGAGGCGATAAGCTGGGTGGGAAGCTTCGAGACAAGCCACGTGTCCCAGGTGGGTGCTTGAATAAGAGGTCGCGTAATCAGCGACGCGCTCAACAGTGTGCTTAACGCTTTGAGTACAACTTGCCATCTTTTAACTATTGGCAAGGTTGCACATCATGGACATGAACAAGTGGGCCGACCATCTTCTCTCTCTCCACTCCCACGCCCGCGGGCTCCTAACAGCTCTATACTGCGCCAAACACGCCATCGCCTCCGACGTCTCGACACCCCTCACATCACCCACCGATATCCTCTCCAAGGGCGGCTCCCCAGACGTATCGTACACATACAACGGTGCCTCCCTAACACCCGTATCCCCCTCCCGCCCAGCACTCGAAAAAATAAAATGTCTCAACGATCCGAATTTAGGAGACGTTTGGAAGAAGATGATGAAAAAGTTTCCAGAGTTGGCAGAGTTGACCAAGGCAAGTTGGGATTTTCTAATATATATATATAATATTGTTTTTTCCTAATGGTTTTGGTTACATGAATTTTATTTTATTGTTTGTGTAGGATTCGAGGGCTCAGGCATTTCGTGATGTTCATGTTCAAGTATTGGATGAACTTCGACCGTACTATGCCCTCCTTGTTGCCGCCATGGATTTTATCGAGATTAGTTTGGTTGTTTTGCAAGAATCGATTAATCTTGTGAATTTCAGTGTAAGTTATCGTCATCCCAATACCACACATATCCAAAAAAATGTTAAAACACACACATCAATGTTGTTTGTAGTTTGATATCAACCCCGATCTTGTCAATTCGTTTTTGGATTTACTTGTGGATCATGTATCGGTTATTTACATGTTGGCGTCCTTGGGACCTGAGCGAAAACTGATTGCTGCTGGGTATTGTAAGGCGTGGTTAGTGGATTTTGGGGAACCAGAGCGGAATTTTAATAGGTGAGTAAATGAGTAAATATAAATTTCGTGGTTTAAAACTAGAGGATTTTTTTTATTGATTGTTGGTTATTATGTTTATTCTTTTTTTTGGTTAGACTTTCGAAATTCCTACTCGCGTATGAGAAACCATTACCAGTGATCCAAGACAATTGTACGACACTTGCACCAAAGATTGTGTCATTGCTTTTGGAGATGAAACCGGATTTGGATCAGAGGTTGTGTATGACGGCGGATAATTTTCGGAAAATGGCGATTTTGAGTTTGACGCCAGAGATGAGTGGGATTAAGGCGCCTGAGCCTGATGAAAAGGTACGATATTAAAAGATTTTGTTTTTTTGTTTTGAATTTTATGTGTGTTTGTTTGTTTGTTTATTGTTTCCTTTTTTTGGGGTGTGGTAGCATTTGAGAGGATTAACCATCATGAATCGCCAATTCAATATTTTGGTCATTGGATTTTTGGTGTGTCCATCCGAGGTTGGGAAACAGCCTGCCTGTATCGAGTTGTTAAAGCAAGGGTTAAGCTACGGATATGCATTGCCCTTGGTTCGGAACGAGGTAACAGAACAAAATTAAATTATCACCATACCCATGAGGCCATGTAAAACAAATTAGCTCACGCTTTTGAAATAGATGTTGAATATTATAGGAGAATACGAGCACTCTTCAAAGGCGTACAAAAAGTTGCCGAATATGAAGGGGGTTGTTAGGTATAATGTGTTTTTCTAAGTCGATTCAAAATTTCGTTTTGGTTGAATGTGGATGTTTTGCTTTAGTGATACGCTGACCGTAACGGCAACAACGGCCCCCATTTTTCATAAAGAACGACGAGACTACCTTCGACACCAAATCAAACAAATGCTGTGTCTATGCGGGGAGCGTCGGATTCTCTGTAGTAAATTTCCGGTAAATGTCTCAATATGCATGGTATTGATACCCGCGTTCATAATGTTTTGAGACAGATGGTAGCAGGTGCCATGGGATTCGCGCGAGATGAGATTTTATGGTACTTTTACCATCTTGATATGGATGCCATGGGGAAGCGGAAAGGCAAAAAGGATGTCCGGTTGTTGGATGTTGGTGTTGTAGAGTTGATTTGGCTCATTAAGGATTTGGCCAAAAGTTTACGCAAAAATGTTGATGGTATGTGTTCATGCATTGTTTTCCTCCATGGGTGGAGGGGTTTTTTTTATCTCGTTTGGGTGTTGACGTATTGTTCTATTGCATTATCTAGTCATTCGAGACCACTTTGCAAGCCAAATCGCTCAATTCTACGCTCCAAATCTGTTACAGCTCATTGATAATGCCTTGGGGCCTGATCTCGAGGTCGAGAATATGGGGATACTGTTAAAGGAAATCCATCGGTTGATTACAATGTTTACAACGGATGAGATGGGGGAGCTGATTGATGGTGGAGGGTTAGAGGTACTTTTGTGCTCAAACTATTTTTTTTTCAGACCCGTTTTTTTTTAATGTTGGGTTATGATGTGGGGGTATTTTTTTTTGTAGGCACTACGACTCAACTGGCTTCGTTTCCAAGTGTGTGCGGCATTGCCTTCTGCGGGGGGTGTCGCCAATATTTCAGACATTACATGGCTCATGACGGATCTGTGTGAACGATCACGGTATGTAGTGTTCCCCACATTACCGTGTCAAAAGTGTTTCTTGTATGAGCGCGGAAAAAAAGTGTTTTTAAAAGCCATTTGCATTCCGTAGATGGTTGGACAATTTTGATGACTGCATCGACCAGCATTCGAGTCTCCGTGATTTATGCTTTTACCAAACCGCTTTACACGAGCATTTAAAAGAATGTATGGATAGTTTTCCGGAATGGGTACGATATACGGGGGCATTGGGGTCTCTCGCTGAGGAATTCTTGTCGAATATCAGTCCATCGTGGCCTGCCGAGGTATATTCAATTTCGTTATACTTTACACAACCTACTCATCACAAAACCACATCCAACAAACAAAAAACAGGCAAAACATTTAACAATCCATTCCGTCCTCTTTGCAACCGAAGTCTATTCCGTTCTTGGTCAATATGCTGGAAGCCTTGCCCATGATATCGCATTACACATTATCAACTACACGAACCAAACCCTCACTCAAGAAGCCGTGTCAACAAAAGGGGATCGGAAAAAGAAAAAGAAACAGGCTGCTGAAAGGGTTGTTGCAAAACCGGGGTGGGAGAGTGTATTGAGTGGAGTGGATCCAGGAGCCAGGAGGTAAATGTTTACATATATATGTATTCGTTTTTTGTATTTGTGTGGGTGATTGAATGTGTTGATTTTTTTTTTTTTTTTTGCCTAGTCTGGAACGACAGAAGCAACTTTTACGAAATCTCTTGTTTGCACTTTCGAACCCCATCACGACCATCGTATACGATTCCGAATTCCACCCCATTGAATTCTTTCTCGAGACACTTGCGGAGCGGTTCCAATCGTACGTACTATATCTTTTTTTTTCTTGTTTTTTTTTGGGGGCTCATGATGGGGTTTAGGCATCTTATTTCATCAATTTATAAATCACCTGATACACCGAGTCCATCAGGTTTCGCGGGATTGGGGGGGAGTCATCCGACAGAGGAAGGGTTATCGTTTGATGTTAAGCGTCCGTCTGTGTTTTTGAATGAGGTGAGGGGGTACCTCTCTGCCGTCCGGTTTATGGATAACTTGGGTATAGTTTCAAACTCTGTGCGTGTGCTGAAGTGTGTGGTGTGCTAAAAAGTTACTTGGGGGGTTTTTGTAGTTCCAATGAGCTGTACATTGGCGATTCGAGAGGTGTTATTGGAAGCTGTTAATTATACAGCGTAAGTTCACTTGTATTCAAAAAGAAAAAAACAGTAAGATGTTGCGCGGACTACAACTAATTTTTATAATCATAGGGCAAGAGACTATGCGGATGCACAAACAGATCAAATGGTTTACCCCGCCAGTCAACCAATCAAGAAACCTAAATCGAAGCCAACACCCATTGGGACGAACCAGCCTTTTTTGGTTATTTACATGGCATGGTACATTAAAAAACACCTCTACTTGACAAGTACCCATGCATTATTTTATATTGATTTTTTTTTTGGTTGTTTCTTTTAAAGGTACTCGGAACTAATTGGCTCACGCGCAACGACAGGAACAATTTGTTATTCACCCAACCGTCGTGCGTTTCTAAGTCGTGGGCATTTATCCCTCCAAGCCGAAACATTTACCGATATCAATGGTACCATTTTATCTTTTAGTTTATATGCATGTGTGTCTGACTAATTTGTTTAAAAGAACTCTCGGCGCTGTGCGAGTTGGTGGGTCCACAAGGTGCGCGGTTTATGGATGAGCAGTTTGTGCGGATGGTTGGGGGGTTGGTGAATGCGACCAGGGTAATGTCTTTCTGGTTTTTATTCATTTAACGAGTTTTTTTTAATTGGATGTGGTTACGCGTTTTTACGTAGGATGTGTTACTGCAATATCAAGAAGTGTTGGAAAGGCTCAAGGCATCATGGATGGATGAAGGGAGATGTTTAGAGATTTTGAAAAAGTTTAAAAGTAAGTTCATCTTTTTTAGATTTTTGGTCGGATTGTGTTATAGTATTCATAAAAATTAAAAAGATATCAAGGACCATGCCTCCAAAACCATCACCCTCGGCTTCATCCTCACATTCCGACACCTCCTTTCAGAAGCCGTCCAAAAAGTCTTGCTTGAAAAATGCGGTCACCTTTTTACGTGTATTGAGACCGCGCATAGGCATTATGCGCCCAATACCGCAGGTGTACGGCCCTTCAAGGTAAACATACCTGAAAAAAAAAAAAACAACCGCGCATGGCCGTATTGTTTTTGCATCGTACCGTAAAATGACAGTACTAAAATCCACACAATTCAAGGCCGTGGACACCCTCGCAAACGATATAGGCCTCACAACCCGCATCGACACCCGTATCACCACTGCACTGGGTATCATGACCGGAACGTCCGATGCAGGACTCTGGAGTCTCCTCCCCTACCTCTACACAACCCAATTATGGCATGTGGCATTTGATGAAGGGGGAGCGTATAATGCGTTTATTGATGGGTTGGAGAATAATGGGCATTGTCTTGCGGAGGCTTGGGCGGTGCTCTTGAGAGGGACTGAGGGGGAACAAGAGTTTTGTAAGGTGAGTTTTTTTGTGTATTTTGGTTTTGTTGTTTAGGGTTTTGTTTTTTAAAGGTTTTTGATGGGATGTGTTTTAGGTGGCTTCTACGGTGTTGATGCGGTTAGTGAATCGAACGACGGATAAAGAATTGCAAACAAAACATTTAGAGTCTGCGTTTCTTGTCCTTAAAAGAGTAAGTTACCAGTCCAACCAAAATTTCTTGACCATACTCAAATCTTTTAACTTTTTGAAAAATTCACAACTCGTTAGTTTACAACGTTGACGACGCTGACACCCGACACAATCGAAACCCTTATTCCACACGCTTTATTCCAATCCATCACGGGACAAGTCCATCGAAAACGGGATGCAAAACGGGTTGCCATGCCTATTGCGGGTGAAGACGAAGTAGCATTTTAAAAATGTAAAAAATTCCGAAATAAAACCAATTTGTTTTTTTCTTTTGCTTATATACATATATGTGTGTGTGCGTGTGTGCGTGTGTGCGTGTCATGTGGGGGGGGGGGGGGGGGTTTTTAAAAANNGGGGGGGGGGGGGTGGTATATCACAACTTTCACACTCGTAGTTACGCCCACCGCCTCCAAATTAGCCAAACTACCACAACCCCCACCAAACACCCAATAACCTTCCACGCATTCCTCCCATACCGCACTGTCAAGGTCGTATGTAGCCGTCGAGCACTCGCCATCACCTCTGTCCGCGCTGACGTAAAAGTCGTTGACTACGTGGGACATGAGAAATCTTGCAAGTCGTCAATATGCGTATGTGTGTACTTACAAGACCATCTAACCGTCTAAAAAAAAAAAAGGTGAATACAACTATACATGGCCGAAATGGATATGTTACGTTTACCGGTGGTCATCTTGGACTCCATCGTAAATGTCCATTGAAATCTAACGTCTAGTTTTGTTATTGTGTACATTAGCGTGAGTAAAAGTGCGGACGTACGTGTTTCAAGGTTGAGACTTTTGACGTGAGATTGGTGAGGGATGCATCGTTTTGGTCTAGAAGGCGGTCCGTTGGGTCGTATCTATTTTGTTCGAGTTTGTTAGTTTTTGTGAGGTTTGTGAGGTTGTGATGGGTCTTTATACCTATTCGACATTGTTCCGTCGTCGAAAACCGATGAAAGAGTGTGTTGTGTGTTGGGACCGCGTTCGCGTGTCATTGAACATGATCACGTTTTTAAGTAAACTCAGCCCCCCCTCCAATCCTGCCTCCAAGCTAAACATGGCCCACAACACGTTCCGCCTCTCGCTTTAGTTTTCCCCCAAACTCATCTTACACACATTAAAGCTTTTTTAGTTTTTTTTTTTTTACAATAAATCGATAAATGGATTCTCGTCCACTCCCACCAGGCTGGATAACCCAATGGGATCCAAACTTTCAACGGTACTTTTTCGTCGGTAAGTAACTTGCTCATCACCATCTTGTCAATCCTCCCCTCACACATCTCACTAGACACGACCACCCAAACAACAACCTGGACTGACCCTCGCACAACCCACCCACCATCCTACTATCCCCCTTCCTACCCACAACCCCACCACACACCCCCCCCTCAATACACACCCCAACCAAGTACATACATCCCCCAACAATACCAACAACAGCAATACGCACCACAGTACCAACAAGCCAAGCCATTGGGAATGGGGTCAATGGGACCCATGGGACTGGGTGGAATGATACCCGGCATGTCAACCCACCATAGCGGTGGTGGATCAAGTGGGATGGGTATGGCGGCGGGTGCGTTGGGTGGTGCGGCGGGTATGTATGCCCTCTCTGGTATTTTGCGTCCGCATCATGGGTTTGGGCATCATAAAAAGTGGAAGCGGAAGGGGTTCAAGGGACCTAAATGGGGCAAGTGGGGAGGAAAGTGGAAGGGGGGAAAGTTTGGAAAGTTTAAAGGAGGGTTTTTCAAGTAGGAGTTTTGGGTTTTTTTGGTGAGATGGATATGAGTTTGGTTGGGTGTAGGTAACAAGGCTTTGAATTTGTAATACGATTCGCAAAAGTATACTGATTACATTTATTGGTTGTATTGTATACATGACATGTTGAATTTCACCATATCATGCATTGAAAAAGAAATCCAAATGGAATGGACATGCACATTCAAAAAAATTCTCACAAAAGTCCGTATTGTTGATAGGGTAGTGAACATGCATTATTTGGGAAAATCATATCATCACGAAAATGACAAGTAGCATGGACAATGTTAAAAAACACAAACCCCAGTTGCAATATGGTTGTGACAAGTCCGTAAGCAAAAAAGAATAATCAAAGCACACATACAAAAGACAGTAAAACAAAGCATGCAAAAAATAAAAAAGAAATCTTATCTTTCTTTTTTTTTTAAAAAAAAAAACACACACACACAACAGCACACAAAAGAATCATTTACATAAGTCCGAAAAAACAAACCACCAAATATCCCAAGAGTTTTTTCCTTGTTTTCAGTTTTCCACACGTATCCAAAAACAAAAACCACAAAACAACAAAAAAATGGTATCCCCTCACAACGCAAAAAATCAACAAAACGCTTAGGCCCTCCTTCGCTTCACTCCCATCCCAATTGCCAATCCCAACTCACAAGCCTCCCGTTTCCGTCCCGAAAACTCGTACCCCAATTCCTCCATCTCCGCCCTCTCCATAGGCGACCCACTCAGCGAACTCTCTGAATCACTCGCAGGGGCATTCAACCCCTCAAAAGAGTCGAGATCCAATGGAGATAGGTACTGAAAGGGTTGGATGCCGAGTCCGCCTAGTTCGCCCATGGGCATGTTGAGCAAGTCGGTAAAGTTGGATTCAGAAAAGAGGGGGTCTTTGAGGTCCATGGGTTCGTCTTCTGTCACTTCTTCAATACGGCTGGGCTCGGATTGAAGGAGGCGGCGGTGGGCGATGGCGGGGGGGATGCCGAGTGCAGCGGCGCGTTGGCCAACGAGGTGGTTGCAGTATCTAAATGGTTTTGCATTTTCGTAAGAGCTTGTTGTATATTATCTTGTTGGACACAGAGACTAGACAATACCTCTCAATCATGGATAACATGCTATGCTTGTTGAAGGGTTTGGCCAAAATGTCGTTCATCCCATTCGCAAGGTACGTCATACAATCATTTTCGGTTGTATTGGACGTCATTGAAATAATGGGCGTCAATTGATCAAATTGCCGGATACGGTTCGTGGCGGTTACTCCATCCAAATTCGGCATGACAATATCCTTGTACAAAAATTAAAGGATGACAACAAGGAGGACACGAAAGAGAGAACATAACATACCATGAGGACAATATCATACTTGTTGCCCACATTCATGCGTTCCACAGCGTCCAGTCCATCCACGGCAACATCAAACGAACACCCAAAGACTTGCAATAATTTACTCGAGAGTTTGCGGCAGGTCACATCGTCTTCTACCAAGAGGACTTTGGGAGGAACGGACCTAGAATAGGCTAGTTTAATGATTTTCGCCCCACACACATGTGCATTCCAAATAGAAACTCACCAGGGCGGTACAAAGGTGGCCCTCGTGACGCGCATACTGTTGGGAGGCCTCGGGGATCCCCCCGTTCCCGATCCCGAACTGTCTCCTTCGTCCACGCCATCGTCCCGCCGGGGTGCAAATCCACCCACGGTAAACACAGTCAACCCGCCTTGTTGTTGGGTTTGCATCAATTGAGTATTCAATTGGGAAGCAAATGCCGCGCTGGCCGATAAACCCGCACTAGCACTACTACTTGCAGTCGATGACGTCGTACTGCTAGAGCTGGGTCCGCTGACACTGTCTCCGTTGGGCATAAAGCCTTCCCCAGAGCGAGCGTCCATGGACACATTATCTGTTGGCGTGGGGCTCAAGCCAGGAGGCGGTGTCTGCATCATGCCATAGGCTTCCCGGACATGACGGCTAATTTCATTCATTTGGTGGAAACTCGCTCGCGCGACTTGTTGATACGTTGTCAATAGCTTTTGGGCCTGCTCTTTTGGTAAATCCAAGGCCGACGGGTTCATAATGGTGTTCATGTTGAGGTCGGGTTGCAGGCCATTAAAGGCCTGGGACAGGGGTGATGACGAGGGTATCGACGTTTTTGTGAATGCAAAGGGTGTAATAAACGGTGAGCTCTCGTCGGCCACGGAGGGCGCTTCGGCCGAGGCTGATGGCAGCCCCATCCGCGATGCGTTGGGCAGCTGAAACTTTTCGTCTAGAAAATACAAATCATGGCCAATGTGAGGACCATGAAAAGAAAATTTTAAAATTGCTACTTACTCCCAGAGTCTTTGCCCACAATGTAATCCACCAAGTTGCGGATGACCTGATCTTGGGCCACCATGTTTTTCCTGAAATTGAGAATCTCTTCGACCACCATGCGATAGTTGCGGCTCAGTCCCTGCAAATACGACGCAATGTCAGACTGCAATTTGGTCAAACTGTCTACTTGGGTTTGCAGGTCATTGGTGTCTTTGCGCAGCTCCGTCGTCAAGGCGTCCATTGGCGCGGCGGGGCCATTGGCAGTCGTCGCGACCGTCTTTGGTTTGGAGGCGGGCGTTTTGCGACGAATGGATTCAAGCATTTCCTTTTTATTGTACTGGAAATTTGGATGCTGGAATTCCCAAGCCTAAAGACGGGTGTGTGAACAACGAGTTTTACATTTTTTCACGCTTTCAACTCTTACCTGATCCCCATAAAGCCTTCCATCGTCCTGACTCTTTATCTTGTGAAAGCCATACTTGTTCAACTGCCGAACAAAACTCGCAGGGTTATTGTGCTTGAAATGCTTTGGCAAGACATTTTTGGCAAATTCATTGGGTTCCTTGACGACAAAGGTATCACCATGCACACCCCACGAGACAATGTCGGCATAGGACGTGTCTTCGAGCATTCTAAAGAGCTTTTTAACGAAATCGGGGACACCGCTAGACGACGTTGTTGTTGTTGTTGTTGCTGTCAATGCGGTGGATGAACAAGCACCCGAGCTGGGATCCGCGTCGTCATTATCTTGTGGCGGTGTGGGGCTGTTTGGGTCTGCCAAAAGAGAAGGGTTGGCGGATGTGGGCGAAACGGGCGGGGGAGGCGGTTGCCTCGTCTTGTGGTGCACAGTATCGTGTGCGTGAATCTGTTGTTCTGGTTGTTGAGCAGTGCCAGTCGCCGCACACGATTGTCCTTGTTGTTGTTGTTGTTGTTGTTGTTGTTGTCCTTGTCCTTGTCCTTGTTGTTGTTGTTGTTGTTGCTGCGGTGCTGCTTGTTGTTGTGGTAGTGGTGGTGCTTGTTCTGGCGGTTGATGGTGATGGTGGTGAAGAGAGGGAGGAGGGGGATTTGACTGCGGCGGTGGCTGCGGCGGCCTGGATATGGGACGCGGTTGTGGAATCGATGAGCCTTGTGGGTAGTGCACATAGTGCTGCGGTTGTTGTGGTTGTTGTGGATGAGGAGGGTATTGTCCGTGGAGGATGGGCATTGGGTATGGGTGCATGTGGGGATGGTGGTGGGCGTGGGGAGGTGGTGGAGGGATGGGAGCAGAGTGATGATGCGTCGACATTAATGGATGAGGACGATATTGAGCGTAACCCTGTGGATAGTGAGGAGGAGGAGGAGGAGGAGGAGGAGGATAGGGTGGTAGTGGACGCATGATAGGATACTGTTGTGGTTGTTGTGGGTGTAGAGAAGAAGAAGAAGAAGAAGANNAGGACGACGACGACGACGAGGACGCCATCAAGAGCTTAACAAAAGCCTTGTCTCTCTAGTCTGTTCTCGCAAGTGTGTGTGTGTGTGGGAGCGTAAAAAGCAAGTAAGAAGCAAGCAAGAAGAAAGGGGGGGGGGGGGGGAATGTTTACACCAAAAAGCCCTGCATGTGTGTGTTGTTAGTAGTGAAGTTGAGGGTAACAAACACGAGGGGAAATTCAACCCGTGGAAAAAAGAGACACGCAATAAGCCGTTTTATATAAAACATTTTTATTACTTTGCAAGAGTAGAGAGAGTAAGAAATGGGGAGAGACAACTCTTGTAATGAATTGGAGAGAGAGAGAGAGAGA
>QEAR01000024.1:265606-278634 GCA_006535965.1 Spizellomyces sp. 'palustris' | reverse complement strand
TCTGGGTCACGTGCATTCCTCGCGTCTATGACTCACGCGATCGTAGCTATGTATCGTAAACTTGCTAATTCTTGCCCACGAGTCATGTGACCGCATCGCTTCTTCGTGGTCGTCATAGTCGTAGCTTCCGGGATATTTCTCGAATATCTCTTCCTCACAATAGACTTTTCTATCGCTAGCGCTAACAGCGCACGACACCGGGATGGGGGCTCTTTTATCTTGATGTTGGAGAGCGTTAATTCCTCATCTCGAGCATAGTGAAAGAATGAAAGAAATGAGAAAAAGAAAGCGGTTTATGAAAGACTAAACATGGAACATACCAACATATTCCACAATGATGTGGAGCGGGAATATCTATCAAAAAACAAACCAAACAATCAGCATGGATAAGGTGTCCACAGCTTAATGAATTAACTGGGGCAGTTGAGAGTAATTCTTGGCAGATGTAACACATTGAAGCTGCTGGTGCAGGCGGTGTTGAAGGCTGGAGTGGAGGTGGCTTTTCTCTGATGATCTCAACCGATGAGGAACGAGGGTCTGATTGGGGCTGGTTGCGAACAGATTTTCCACCAGTGCGTGGCATGTTAACAGCAGCAGCAGCGATGATAATTGATGGTTGCAGTAACGTTATCGGTAATGGCAACGAACTTGTGATGCGAATGATTGACAGATGTGTAGACGCTAAATGAGAAAAGACAAAAAAGCTGAAATTCATGCCGATAAAGCCTGTAAATGAAAAAGATCAGAATCTGTAAGCTTTGCTGTGGTTGGAGCTTACCGGAGGAAGCTCAGACTTGGTGGGGGTGATATGTCGTGTGCTGCATACGGCAGCATGGGGAAAAGCTTATTGATGGACAAACCACGTGAAGCTTATGAACTGACGGGTCAAATAACGAGTATTCGAGGAGATTATGGTTAAAAGACTGATACAGTCACATGACTTGAAATTACGGGATACGCGGTTAACGAGACATGGTCACATGACTTGGGATTAGGGTATCGAGCAATCGAGTCACGTGAATTAGAGAATCAATTTGCGCATATGACTCATGGATGTGTCAGATACAACTTGCATGGTGATTAGTTAATCAACTTGGCTTTGCAATCTTAACAGCAATGGATTTGGCGGGATCGCAGAGCAAACACATGAAGAGGAGTGCTCTGCAGTTGTAGAATGGTGCATGTATCACAGAAATGGAAGGACGGGAAGCTACTTAGCGATTGCAGCTGAGTAAATCTGAAATCCAGGGTGTATTATGTTGAAAAAGTAGGTGTGGAAATGGAAACTTAGGTAGTTTTAGGTGGGTATAAAAAGGAGCAAGATAGCATATGTGAAAAGGGAGGACCGATTGGAGTGAAGATTGAGAGGAGCGAAGTGTTGTGTTTGTATGGGGTATATGTAATAGTAAAAGTGACTTCGAAGTGCATCTTCTACACAAGAAGACACCTGGGCAGGATTCTACGAAGGAATTTGTCCAGAGCAAACCATTTATAGGAAGGCTGTGCAAGATAATGTAATAGTTCAGGAAGGAATGAGGCATTGAGCGAAGCGGTAAATGGGTCGGTCTCAAAGTCACGCGATCTGTAAACCAAAAATCCGCAGCGGATCGGTGTTCCGTCTACTGGAGTGTCACAACATTAATGATATGTTCAGCGAGTGAACCAGGCATTTTGAGTGGAGCAGTATAGCAGGGCAACCCTGTGTATTTGAAGGTTATAGGTAAAGGATAAATAGGGAGCCAGGAATGGTTGGATAACCCCACAGAAAAGGGGGTATAGCCAGCATTTTATGCGAAAAGACTAATAAACGCACCATCAGAGTGACCCGGCGTTGCAAGGCGGTTGGACTTTCCTGGAACCCAACAGAGTTGCTATCCCAAAGGTGCTGGTAGTGACTTCAACTTTTCTTGTTGGGACCTTCTGAATCACGACAACATGGGCCTCTATTTCCTGGCAATGGGACATTGCTACTGTGGTCAGATACGTTGCACACAATGTCAGCGCACCTACCCAGTGAGACTGGGAGGCTGTTAAATGTATACTAAAATATCTCAAGGGCACTAGGGATTTCGTCATCACCTACATATCCATGGACAAAGACCCCTGTGGATTAAGGGTATATATGGATGTGGACCATGCAGGTGACACAACTGATTGCAAATCCACATCCAGTTTACTAATAACCTGGAACAGCTATGCCATCCATTGGAAAAGCAGTAAACAAACCTGTGTCACACATAGCACCACAGAAGCCGAATATATTGCAGCAAGTGTGGGATTCAGAGAGACCCTCTGGCTCTGCCAAATCATCGTGGAAGTGTTCAGCTCAATTCCAGGCTTCCAACTCACGCCCACCCCTCTCCATATAGACAATGAGAGTGCTGCCACACTGGCCCAAACCAAGGCCATTAACCAATGGATGAAGCACATTGATGTGAGGTACCACACAATACATGGTGGCATTGTGGATCATAAAATAGTGATCCTAGACATGGATATGAAGGAACAAATGGCAGACTACTTTACCAAGCCATTGGTTCATGAGGAACATATGAGGTTGAAACAGTGGATTATGGATGGACTGGACAACATCAAGATGCAGGCACACCCCACGTATGTGGAGGCAAACTTTGTGGAAGTGCTGGTGGAATGCGACCATGGAATATGTAATAAATATGAGGTCTGCACTAATTATACAGAAATTGGCACACCACCCGCCATACCCCCCACACCCCCAGCTCTGCCAAAACCACCCGGACCACCACCAAACCCACCAGGGCCCCCCCTGGCTCGTCCTCCGCATCAAACCACTCCTCCTCCTCCTCCCCCTCCTCTCTCACCTCCACAAACTCCTCACCATCATCGGTCACCACAGCCTCCAACAGGCTGGTGAGCTTCACAATCTTGTTGTGTACCAATCCCACCACCTTCTTCTTGGTCTGGCAGGCCCTCTCCAACTGCAACTTGGTTGGAGGGAATGCTGGAGGCCTCCCCTTCCTCCATGCATGATCGGCAGCAAGATCCTTCAACCCCAAATATGAACCCAGCGCCCCCAATCGCACTGGGCTGTGAATGGGTAGGGATTGCATCACGTCCTGCCCAGACTTCGCCAATCCCAGGTGTCTTTCCAACACCTCTGCCCGATCTTTAGCATGCTGGAGGTATGCCCACTGCCTGGCAGCTTCCACATACTCCTGTTCCAGTGCCTCTAGCTTGTGCATAGGCGCTGGAACCAGCCCCACCGCCATGGCCACCTTCCACTTTGCCATCAGGAACACTCCCTCGATCACCCCCCTCTTGGGGCGCTTTTCCTTTGCTCCACTCTCTGGAGCCACTTCCTCTGTGGTTGATGGACCCGCACTTGGTCCTGCAGCTTCTGATATGGGTGCAGGCCCCGTAGTTGTTCCCGAACCGGAACCCACTGAAAAGGGCACCCCACCCCTATGAGACAACAACCCTGGCAAAGGACCCCACATTGTCTCCATGGGTGCCACTGGCATCTCTGACCGAGCCACCACAAGCTCGCGCAGCTCTCGCTGTATTCTCTCCAACCTCGTCGCCATGCTCTCACTTGGCACGGTTGCCTTCCCTTTGCCCTTATCCTTGGGGGCCATCCTGACATCCTGACAATGATGTTAGCAGCCAGCCCAATGTGTTCTGCAACACCACGACACACTCGCATACTGACTTACAGTAGAAAATCATCAAACAAGTAGGTAGAAAGCAGGTAGAAAATGGGGGAGGGGGATTGTGAAAGACAAGAAAGAAAAAGTAGTGGTTCAGACTTTTGACAGGTCTGAGTGGGGGTGTTAGCAGGCATGGATAGCAGCCCTATAAGCCACATCACTGCTATGCCACGAGGATGTGTCTTACTACATGTCATGTGCATACATACTGCTATGCCAGGAGGACGTGCCATTCCACGCGTCCCGTGCATGCAGATGTCTATGCCATGCAGGCGCATATTCACTGTGCCATGCATCACATGTGTACACATTTATTTCTGCATTGCTAGCTAGTATATTCCCTTTAGTGACTTTTACATCTAATAGACAAAACATCTATACTAAAGAACAGTACACTCTGTTCCCATTCTACCATATTGTATCATTCCCTATAGGAATATCCTCACAAGCTAACACAGCCAGTAGTGCACACTGTCTTTCTGATGTAGGGACAGAAATTGGTGGTGCAGTGCATTCCCCAGTTCCTTGGTGGTTAGCAGGTTTGGTTCATGGACCTCTGCTCGTTGAACCACTCTCTCGCAGCTCCCTTCAGGTGTGCACTGATGAATCATATGCAGATTCTTTCGTTGTGCATTCCCGGGCATAACTCTTGGAAGTCTCGATGGTCTAGAAGGAAAGTTTCTAGTTTCCTCGGGTTTGGTGTGCCATCATAGTTCAGTAGCTGCACCCGGATCATTTTGATAAATTCGGATGTTGGGCTAGAGGAGGGCCGGGAGAATTCGGAGCTTAGGTCGGATCCTACCATAGATGCAGAGTCATTCAGGTCCTGCTCGATTGTCCGTGGCTCCTCGGCCATGGTTTTCTCCTCTATTGCCCCCAGGTGGTCCATAACCTGCTCAATCTTGCTGTGGAGGCTTCCCACTAGCTCAAACAGATCCGCGCGGATGTTGGTTGTGTTCTCCCCATCTGTGTCCATCATGTAGTTGTTGCTTATTTCAGTTGGGTCTCTGTATCGACTGCAAGTGGTGCTACCATGTAATACACTTGTGGATTGTTCAGATGTTGCAAAGTGCCAACGTGTACTGGAGTGGTTTCTCCTAGTGGGGATGTGGGTGTTCACACGGATGAAGTCCTTCTACTTCATCCATCACGCAAACAGCCTTCATTTCTTCTTCTGTCCACGTGACCAACTACAGTTGCACCTCATGGGATAAGGACCATAATTAACCTTACATGGATAGATTAACAGATGTATGAGTCACGCGTGGCCCACAGTCACGAGACTGGACCAGACGCGATAGACTGGATCCGGTTACAATTGTGTTTTCAAAGGTACAAGTATTCAAGATGCTCTCGAAAGATGTTATGTAAAGTAACAATGCTACCAAAGTGTTTTTTATGTTAGTACAGCAGGTTGCGCATTGTTTGAGTGGATTATTAATGTACATGGGACAGCAAACTCCAACAGGACTATCAACATTTACTTGGGAATTAATGCAGGTTCGATGCCCATTGTGTGGAGTCGCAATTTCAATTACAATTATGGTTCAGTTGCACATTTTTGTCCATTTGCATAGACTGCAGTATTAGCATACAAATTGCCTCCAGAAACAACATGTGCCCTGACGGTGATACCACCATTTACAACGAGCGCTCCTGTTGTCGATGATAAAGCAGGGGTGGTTGAATCGATGGTGACATTCCCTGTGCTAGGAGAAATGGTAAGGCCTTTTCCTCCTTGTGATTGGATTTTGGTAGCCCCTGTAGAATTCCGTAAAGTTAATGAATTAGGTCCTCCGTCCACTGTTCTGCCACTGCTATTCAGGAACATATAAACCGACACCACCGACGTCGTGAGATAAAAGATGGGGGCTGAATTACTACCTGTGTCGGTGTTTTTAACAATGAGCGAGTGAAGGCCATTGACGTTAGCATTACCCACCATGACATTGCCAGCCGAAACAAGGTCTCCATTATAGGTGTTAATAGAAAACCGACTATTCCAGACACCAAAGGAATCATTGGTGTAATACCCAAACTGATAATAGTGCTGGTCTGTAGGGTCAGCCGACCCCACCATATGAACATGAAGGTTGTCTCCGCTGTTATTATAGGATATGGTATAGTCGGCTTTTGTCGAGGGAGTATCGCTTTGCAACTTGATATAACCTGTGGAGGTCGTTATTAAAGCCTTACCAGTAACGTTTCCACCAGCAAAGATGTTTTAAGAGATTCCAAGGCCGCCTTTAACCTGAAGAGCACCTGTGGAGACAGTTGTCGAGTCGCTTGTATCATTAGCAACAATGGTAGCGACAGACAATGGAGGTAGCTTTTTTGCAGGCTACATGCCAGCCTTGAGAACGTTTCGATTGGCCCATTTTTGGCTGAGATGTAGCCCGTTTTCATATTTTTAGAATGTTCAGTAGAGAAATAGAAGGTTCTCTATTTCTCTGTGGCTGGAGGCAATAGTTTATAGCACGAAGTTTCAGGCTGCATGTGCGAATTGGGCATGAGAAGGTTCTATTGGGTTCATTGCATCGTATCAACGGTGGTTTGCGAAGAAACAAGATACTCGTCGTTGCGATAGATCGCACAATGGAAGAGGCTATTGAGGTTGTTGGCGACCTGCGGATCAAGGCTAGACTGTAAGACATCGTCAAGCGGTCATTCTCAATGTCCATCTCGCCTTTCCATTGATAGTCATATATGGCAGGGAAGCGCCGTTTTCACCTATCGGTTGGATTTCAGGCAGGTTATGTACACCTTGGGTTTTCATTACATTTTTGAGACCCTTCATTTAAAATAGCGCTGTACTGCCCAACTTCATTCGTACCAATGTCTATAGCACACAGCATGCTTCTATTTGAAATATGTGGAAATTCACTGCTGGCGTTGTGTATGCGTAAGCTTGCACATCAGTTGAAAGATAAGGTAACCCGACTGAGGTTTACGTATTGAGTTTGCAACCTATGTGAAGGCGAGAGGAGGCACATCACATTTCCCTCTTTCGCGATCCGGGAAGCCTTCTCGGGGACGCCAGAGCAAGCGAGAGACAGCGCTAAACGGGCGGCAGGTCTATAGCGAACGAATCGTCGCAGAAAGGCTTGATGGCCGGGGGTGAGAGAGACCGTCCGGCAGAGGCTGCCCAGCGTTTATTCGTGACCGGCTATAACATTAGACCATAATAAACATGTGAATAAGCATTAAATCAAACTAAGACATACCCTTTCGTTCTGGTCAAAGGTGTCACCCGCAAAGCGCAGGACAACATGTCCTTCGTTTGTGAACCTGGGAAGAGAATGTCAGTACGTGTTGGCCAATGTACTCTTCTCACTTATTCCCGATTTTCTCTGCCAGAAGGCTGGAGATTTTTTACCATGGAGAAAAGTTTTAGGCATTGACACAAATGAAAGGGAGAGTTCTTATTAAGTAGCATTTAAAAGGCCCAAACAACAAATCGCATAGACTAGTACGACCACTAAACCAACTAGCCCGCAAAGATTCAATACGACATCAAAAGCAAACAAACACGCAAAGACCCGCACGACGGTTCCATCTACAGACAAAAGACGAAGAAGCTGGCCACGGCGTGAGAGTAGGCTATTACACATCACGGCAGCAGGAAGCACTTACACGAGCCAAAGCGAATTGCTTGTCGTCCACTTGTACTGGTAACAATGCCCTTGCAAGCGGCTTTCCCACCCTCGGATGCCTTGCCCGCACGTCCCGTCCGCTTTTGCTCACCTTCATGTCAGTTCCGAGATGTGCGTAGAAGTAGGCAGGCCTCAGTACAAACACGCGTTCAATCAGCATCATATGTCCGTAGTCAAATGATGCTGACCCCGTCAAGGAGCTGATTATAGTGTTTTCCATTAGGTAAACTGGTAACTCCAGCTGCAAAGCGAGAGGCTTGCAGCTGACCAATGTTCAGTCAACCAGCATCACTATCTGCGATGCATGTACGTTGACATCGTTTGGGGGGCTTGCCCACCGCGTGAGGTTGTCACAACCTCAAATGACGGCAAATTTCTCCGCAGAAGACGCTGGGAAAAACTCATCTTTTGGCTCTTTCTCCTCCTCGCAGAACCAGTTTACCCAAAAACGAACATAAGTTTTGCGTCGAAACTCTCAGAAAAAGAAGAAGCATATCAAATCACGATACATAAAGAAATGAACCGCAACAATACGTCTCCCGAGTCCGCCGGAACCCGCAAAGCAGTCGATTCAGCAGCCGGGTAAATAACCAAAATCTTGTCCAGCAGGTCATTTAGCTGTGAATAACTTGGGTGTTCTTTTTGGAAAGGGTCACTGGCCAAGCAGCGCAGACGGCTGGCCAAACTGCCGAAGCGGGCGCTGGAGTCGTGCCAGCACTTGTGGGCACGGTTGGTGATGTCGCAGGAACCTTAGTCGGCGGAGTTGCAGACGTTACCGGAGCCACTCTTGGTGCGGTATCTGGTGGTGCGAGCTCCACGTTGGGTGCCACGAAGAATCTTCTGGGGTCTCTGGGCCTCGGGAGCAAAAGTGAGGAAGGAAAGAAGCAGTGAGAAGATCTCACAATGAACCGATGTTTGGTGTGCAGCTTTGCTATATTTGCATAACCTGTTTGTTTTCGAGTCGTTACATCTGTGTATGATATGTAAATAAATTCGTCGAGGGCGCAATCACAAACATATTTTCTAAAAGCGAAGAACGAAAAAGCATGTTGCGGCACATAGTTGTGAAAAGGTGAATTAACGGATGTGATCATGTACCCGCAATCTAAAGCCTTGCAATGCCTGTATACAAAAAGCACTAAGTGGAGGCAAACTGCTGTACTTCAAACCTGGATAAGGTAGTCGCAGGATCTCACAGGGCTCAAAGCTATTGGAAAACGTCTGATAGGAAACACATGCAAGATTTGACGGTAACTAACCAATATACCCAACTCAATAAACATTTCAACCATATTAATTGTCCATCTTCGTCCGCTTGGGTGTCTCCAACCACTGAGGGTGCTATTATATCTTTGAAACGACACGGCACTGTCGTCCTGGCGGTTGCTCCCATCATGGAACATCTGGTGCCTGGCGGTAGAATCACGATTCGGGAAGGGCAAAGATGTCAGAAACCACTTATCCATCATGCCGCACATGAGAAGATCGAAACTCGCAAAGGAGCTGCGAGAGCACGCTTGAGGATTTTCAGCCGATGGACAGAGATGACCATATTCCCATATTCTGCTTTGATTTCAAATTGACACCCTATCCACCTTCGCTTTGTCGGGTGTCCTTTCCATTTATAATACATATGTAGCTTCATATTTTTGACTGGCTCGCATGATGGTCCCGTAGGCTCTTCTGGCGGTTGCCAGTTCAACTCAGCGTCATACCCGGAACTCAACTCCACTCACTTTTTCAAATTGTAGTACGCAAACTTTCTTCTACACTGCCCGGTCCGGCTGATTTTCTCATTTCAACGTTCTCCCCTTCAGCATTCATCTTATACTCCCCTCAGCGTTGACAGGCAACACCTACTCGGGATCACGACAGAAAAAAAAGCGCGCAGGCGGCAGAAAGCGTTACTCGCGGGAATGTTGAACTGCGGGAAATGCGAGCTGCGCGTGCCCTATATATAACCTACTCTTTTATTTTTCTCAACCGCACGTCAGACAGCCAGACAGCATGCAAGCTCTCTGGTGCGCTGGAACACACCCACCCGACCCAAATCATGAGCTGGCGACAACCAAGGTCGTGCGCAAGAAGGTATCTCGTTCTTTTTTACCGTCGATTATACATAGTAGCTTAGTAAATAGCTTGGTAGCTTCGACCATGTGTATTATGGGACTTGACGCTATGCATGAAGGATACAGATCATTGATGTAGATATATACGAACTACTGCACTAATGCCGCTGACTAAAAAACTGACTCCGCTAAACTCTCGTATGATGTGAGCCCATGCCCAAAGGCTACAGGTTATGCCTATGCACAAATAGCTATTTCTTTTTGCTTCCTGTCAGAGGACTCAACACCTTGCCGAGACCAAGGGCCTCGAGCACCTTCGTGATGCCGAGTCCGCCAAGTAGACCGCCAAGTAGACCATTGACGAGGGCGCCGAGGCCAAGGCCGTGGAGCTACGAAGTGGATCAGTAAACATAAGTACGTGGCACAATCTCGCTGACTACCCTCACCAATTGGCCCACTAAACCTAAGACTCCGCTGAGCAGAAGTCCGACAGCAGCCAAAATCTGGAAAAGAGGTTCTGCTTTGCATTGTTAGCGTTCGTTCAGCGTGTGCAAAATGGAAATAAAGGGATGTCCTCACCGGTCAATAGGCCCCAGAGCGGACTGAGCTCCTTCTTGGCGTGTGGCATGTCGGCAATCTTCGCCTTTGCCTTCTCGATAGTCTCGGCAACAGTGCCGGTCAACTGCAGTGTCGTTTCTGTTAAACTTCGCGGATGCATAAATAGTACACGGCGGGAGCTCACCTCTTTCAGGTCCTCTGCCAACCGATACTCCTCTGGGGTCGCATCACGTCCTTCCGGCTTATGCTTTGCGTTCGCTTGAATGTGACCATCGGGATCAAGCGCACGAATCTCGCCGTGCGTCTCCTGCAAAATGCGGCTGCCCTCTTCAATGAGCGGTTTCACGGCTTGGACAAGTTTCTCTTCGTCGAGATCTTCCTTGCTCACGTTTTCGGCCGCTTCGATATGCTAGTGATAGGTTAACGCTAACACTTGTGGAACATTGCTATTCCGCATGATGTACAGAGCAATCAATCCTCACCATCATGATCATCTTCATTATTGGGCGGATCTGATCCAGCGACCGTTCGATACAGTTTGCCATCCGCGCCGCCATTTTCTTGTCCTCCTCTAGCTGTCTCCTCCGCTCGGCCTCTTCCGGCGTTTCCGGCTGCTCCTCTGGCTTCGACTCCGGCTCCGGCTCAGGCTGCGGTTCTGGTACCGGCGTCGGCTCGCGCTCCGGCTCCGGCTCCGGCTCGGGAATATCAGACAGCAGTGATACGTGACCTACAATTCTGTTCTTTCCGTCGACGACATCACCGTCGTCATCGAGTACCTTACCGGCGCATTTCGCAATGTCACCTTCAGTCAACTTGCCGAGCAACTCGCCTTTATCGTCGAAGACGTTGCCATCCCTGTTGACAATGTGGCCCTTCAAGGGACTGGATTCCTTTTCCTGCACTTCCTCTTCCCAGCGCTCAGCCTTGCCAATGACATTGCCGTTGCCATCAAGGATTTCGCCATCGGCGTCAACTTTCTTTCCGTAGAGCTTCTTGGCATCTCCCTCGACCAATCGACCAATGGTAGCGCCGGTACTATCGACAACTTTGCCATCTCTGTCAACAGTAGCGACGGAGAAGTCTGCAAAGGGGCCGGTCTTCTGGCCCTCGCGCTCGCTTTCCGGAATCACCTCCGCGCGACCCACCACTGTGCCGCCTTCGTTCCAGACGCGACCGTCCTTGTCGCACATCTTGCCGGCCAGCTTCGCTGGATCGCCTTCCACCAGACGGCCATAGAGGACCCCTGCAGAATCGACAACATTGCCGTATTTGTTTACGCGCTTGCCAGCCAAAGCGGACTGGTCGACCTTCTGCTCTTCAATTGCTTCCTCTTCCCAGCGCTCAGCTTTACCGATCACATTGCCGTTGCGGTCGAGGACATCACCCTCCTCGTCGACCTTCTTGCCGGCCAGCTTCTTAGCGTCACCTTCGACGAGACGGCCGACAATCTGACCATCGCACTTCACGATGCCGTCCTTGCCGACTACAGCATTGGGAAAGTCCTCGAATGGTGCTACCGCAGGCTTTTCGCGCTCTTCGCAGGGCACTAGCTCGGCGCGGCCGATGATCCTGCCGGCTTCGTTCCAGATCTTGCCCTCAGCGTCCACCTTCCTGCCGACCAGCTTGGTGATGTCGCCTTCAACGACGCGGCCAAACAGAGTACCATTCTCATCGACGACATTTCCCGCTTTGTTGACCTTTTTGCCAGCGAGCAACGAGAGATCGACCGCTGTCTCCGCTTCAGGTTCAGGCCCTTGCTCTTCGGTTCGTTCAGCTTTGCCAATGACGTTGCCTTTGCTATCGACGACATCGCCGTCGGCATCGACCTTCTTCCCGGCCAGTTTCTTTGCATCTCCCTTCACGAGCTTTCCAATGGTCCTGCCCTGAAAGATGATAGCACCCGACTCATCCACTATGGAGTCGGGAAAGTCCTCGAACGGCGCTTCCTCTACTTTCTCGGGTTCTGGAAGTACCTCCGCTTCACCAACGATTGTGCCTTTGTCGTCCCAGATCTTGCCGTCTTTGCCGACGGTTCTGCCGATCAAGGCTGTCAACTTCCCACTGATGACTCTCCCAATTACGGTACCTTTGTCATCAACGATATTCCCGGCTTTGTTGACTTTCTTGCCCTCCAGCACTGAAAGGTCAACCGGCTCGCTAGCCTCAGTCTCCTTGACTTCGCCCTCAACGGTTACAGGGACAGCCCCTTCGGCTTCTTCCTGAGATAAATCTGTAACCGTTTTGTCGACGTCCCCGGACTTCTCAGTAACGGCTTCAATTTCGGGCTTTACGGGCGATGCAGGCGGCACAGAACCCTAACAATGCGTATCGCACATGAGATGATACTGCTACAGCATGCGACTCGAGTGCCAAGTATACCTCTGTTGGCGCTGTCCCACTGGGCAATTTCGTTTCTTCGACTGTGCCTGCTGCTGGGGCTTCCACGCCTTCCTCTACTGCTGTGGTCTCGGATTTTGCATCTTCCATTGAGTAGTCGGTATCGCGCTTGAGACCTTCAGCTACATTTTTGTCTTGGGGTCCTTCCGGTTCTGTGGCCTCTCCGCTAACACTCTCTACGTCTTTTGTTTCGGGTTTTGCCTCTTCCATTGAGTAGTCGGTATCGCGCTTGAGACCTTCAGCTACATTTTTGTCTTGGGGTCCTTCCGGTTCTGTGGCCTTTCCGCTAACACTCTCTACTTCTTTTGTTTCGGGTTTTGTTACTTCTTTTGAGTAGTCGGTATCGTGCTTGAGACCCTCAGCTAAATTTTCATCTGCGGCCCTTGCAGCGTCCGCTTCTCCGGCCTTTCCGCTGAAGGGCTGCACGCTCTTTACTTCTTTTGCATCGGATTTTGCGTCTTCCATTGACTGTTCGGCATCGCGCCTTGCCGGTTCTGCGAACTTTCCGTTAAAGGGCTCCACGCCTTCTACTTCCGTTGTGTCGGATTTCGCTTCTTCCGCTACGTCTCCGACTGGGGATCCTGAGCCTTCCGGTTGTGCGGCCATTGTACCAGGTTCCGCTTCGATATCATCAGTACGGGAGGTCATTTGGACTTCGGGATTGC